>JABUQX010126788.1:0-27500 GCA_015478945.1 Trachelipus rathkii | reverse complement strand
GAACACACACACCACCACACACACACACACACACACACACACACACACCCACACACACACCACACACACCTACACAAGGCAAATTTCATATCTAAAATCCCCCCGATTAAAGTCAAATCAAAAGCGTTTATTACTTCATTTTTTTTATTAATTTGCCATTCCTTTGTTTTTTAACAAGGTTGCCTCTTTTCCCTTCTTTCCCATGGATAACTCACAACGAACAACACGTGTCAGTATATATATATATTAATATAATATATATATATATATATTAATATATATAATATGATATATTATATATATATATATTATATATATATATATTATATTATATATATATTATATTATATATTATAGTTTCTATGTTACAGGGACCCCACCACCAGGCCCACAGAGAGAAGCGGTCAAAACTGAGTTTGAATAATCAACTTCATGGGTGGGCCCTGCGCTCCAAAACAATATTTTCAAATTGTCAAAGAAAATTTTGAATTTGCCCCCCCGCACACGAAATGAAAATTCAGGTTCAAAAAATAATAAAATGTAAAATTAAAAAAGGAAAAAGACGATAGTCCTTACATTATTAAATAGTAAATTAATTTACATAACAAAGTCGTATGTTGTAACGAATGAAATTCAGTTTTTTGAAGATTAAGAAAATAGTTACTGTTAAAATGGGAGGGGCGGGGGGAAGCGGGGCAGGGAGGAGGATTCAGATTAGATATTGGGGATAATCTTTTGGAAGGTTCTAGAGAGCATAAAGTAGGAAAATGACGACGGCGGATGGGGTCCAGTTGGGGATAATCAATGAAGATATGGTGAACAGATTACAGGTTTATCTTTTTTTTTTTTATGGCGACGGCAAAATTTGCAGATGGGAGGAGGGTCCCATGACATGTAGTGGCTGAGTGATATTGGTGAGGCCAATACGAAGAGGTACAAGTATCACCTCGTGCAAGCGCTTTCGTCAGTGAGAGGAAGACCACTCATCAATGTTCGGCTTTGTATTTTTAAGTCCCTGATCACTCGTCCAGCACTCTTGCCATAAGACCGGAAAAAGGCCTTTCAGAGAGCCAGGATGGAATAATCAGATGATGGGAGGAGACCTTTTCGAATGGCATCCGGAAGGTACCTAGAACAACTCCCAAAAGAAGAGTCTAGAATCCAAAAAAGGGTAATTATTATAGCCATTAATTCTTCAGTAAAAACTGAAGCATGAGGGGGAGGGTATGGAAGAGGCTGCGGTCAGGAAAGACAGCAGATTCACCCACACTGTCCCCGATTTTAGAGCCGCCATAAACACTGGACTAAATCCATCGTGAACTGCGGAATGAGACAGGAATGATGCCTTTAACAAGACGGTGGGGTATCAGGCGAGTTCCGAAGAGGGGGAAGGAAAAGGGAGGTAATCCTTATAAAACGTTTTTTATTGTAACGGGGGGAAAATCTTTTTTTATGGAGATTTCATAAAAATGACAGCAAAACCCCCAGCCCAATAATTAATAAAAAAAAAATATCTTCGTTTATTTCTAAAGATAAATAGTGCCTTTGGATGTTTTTCTTATTTCATCAGGGAGTGGAAAAATAAGAGGGATGTTTCCCAGAGACGTCAAGGATGGACAAGATTCAACTTTGATTCAGGGTAGTAGCTTGAACGAGAAGGGACTCACTTCTCATTAACGTGACTGGGAGGTCTTCAACTCCTAATGCTTTTTTAAGTAAATCACTAAAAATAACGGTTCTTTGCTCAGTAAGAACTTTAGGTATAGTGTATCGCAATAAGTTAATATATGGTAATGATTATATCAAGCTGGCACTCCCGAAATGAGGAAGCCTACATAATCGAGGTAACATAATTGAGAACGACTAGGACGGGGGTACCTTTCGGGATTGCCCCAAACCAATTGGGGCACCTGGGGGTATTGAGGGCGTACCAGGCGATTGAAATCGTTTTTTGAGATTACGCAAAGGACTTTCAGGTGTAGTAGAAAGAATAAAATCGGAAACGTTTGCTGGTCTAGGAGTATTAGGGACCGAGGTGGGGTTAGATGGGGTGCCCGACAGTTGCTAATTATGCCACCCCTTGATTTTTAACAACTTATCTTTACAAGCCATTTTTATAGAAGTTAAACCACAGACTTCGTCTCCATAGATGAGCATATATATATATATATATTATATATATATATATATAATATTATATCATAAAAAATATAAAAATATATATGGGTTGTCATATATATTTTCGTAATATTTTTGCTATACAAGTAAACTAAGTAATACCTATATAATATATTAACATATATATAATTATATATATATATAATAATATATATTATATTATATATTATTATATATATATATATATTAATAATATTATATATATATATATATATATATATATATATAATATATATATATATATATAAATGGAAATATAAAAGTAAATAACCCAGAAATGGATCGGCACAAAAGCGTATATTTCATAAGGAAGGGTAGTCCTTCTCCCCACAACAGGTCACAAACCAGAGACTCACACATCTTACAGAATCCCACTCCGCAGGGTAGGCTGTGGAAATGGCCTCGGAAGAGCCTAAAGCAACTGCACTTTGGCTTGCCTCCAGTGTACCGCACGGAACCTACATAACTTCAAGCCGAGCCCGAGATTATACATTAAAAAAGAAGAACAAGTGCCTTCTCCCGGCGGGTTTGGTTAAACTCGAAGGGTTCGGGGCCCCAATAACAATTGGCGACCCAGTCATAGGGGAGCGAACAAAAGACGTTTTTAGCCTGAACCCTCATACACGGGGAAGAAGTGTGAGGCGTACTGATGACTTAAGGGGCTGTGATAGGAAAAAAGAGAGGATATACTCTTTTTCAAGAGGGGAAAGTACATACAAAGTACTTAATGGCTTAAAGGGACTGATGGGTGGGAATTTAAAAAAAAAAAAAAAAAAAAAAAAAAAAAAAAAAAAAAAAAAAAAACCTGTGATAGAGAGGAGGGAGGAGGAGTTGAAAGATATTGACATGTATGGGAAAAAAACAAGGCAGGGGGGGGAAGATTTAAAGATTTCGTATGTGACAAATGCACATACTAATGCTGGGGTCAGAGGCCGGAGGGACGCACGAAATCCTCCAAATATTGGTTCTTGTCACTATGCCATGTTCCAGGTTATTCACAAAGAAGTTATTATAAGCACCACGCAACAGAATCAATACCCCCTTGACGGATATATATATATATATATATATAATATATATATATATATATATATATATATATATATTATATATAATATTATATATATATATATATATTATTATATATATATATAATATATTATTATATATATTATATATATTAATTTTACACGTATATATATATATATATAATGAAGCAGAGATTGAAAATACACAAAATATACAAGAGAATGAATTGAAGAAAAAATAATTCATGGTGTATCATTCATGTTATGCAACGATTCGAATTAATCTTTCTCCCTCTCTCCCTTTTCAACTCTCCCTCTCCCTCTCCCTCCCTCACTTTCCCTCTCTCTATCAACTCTATACAGAGAATTTTTTCGTCAAATTTGCAGGACAAAGGTTAAAGAGGGGAAGGTCGTCAAAATAATAAATAAATAAATATATGAAAGGAGAAAAAGTTTTGCTCTAAATTATTCCGAAAACGTGTTTTGCATGTAGGCAGTAATTACATGCGTTCGATTTTATCGAAATTATAACTAATGGTTATTTATTAGTCTTCTTATTATTATCATTTTCATTTATTATTATTATTATTATTATTATTATTATTATTATTATTATTATTATTAATTTATTATTTTTTACTATTATTATTATTATTATTATTATTATTATTATTATTATTATTATTTATTATTATTATTATTATTATTATTAATTCGGATAGTAGTTTCAGGTAGGAAGTATTATATTATTTTATTTATTTATTATTATATTATTATATTTATTATTATTATTTTAAAAATCTATTTTTAATTATATTATTTTATTATTTATTAATTGAGATGTATTGGAAATCATTTACTACCAAATTATTAATTATTATTAATTTATTATTATTATTATTATTATTATTATTATTATTATTATTATTATTATTATTATTATTATTTTTTGCAAGATTTGCGTTTCTAAATACCTTCCTAAGTATTATTAGTAACTTTTTTTTTAGGACAATTCTTGAGTAAAAACATGAATCAAAATTTCTTCTTTTTGCGTTAATCCGTGCTTTCGTCCACTCACGTTGGACATTTTCAAGGATATTATTATTTATTATATTAACGAAGTATACTATTAAAAATTATTACAAAAAAATAGTAATGTTAAAAGTCATATAAATATAAGAAAATATAGATTACTGTGATAAGCTCAAAAGGTAGATTATAAGTTTCTTTTTTATAATTTCATCAGAGGTGGAAATATAAGATGGCTACATTTCTTTATTTAATGTCCACTGAACATTTCTTATTTAATGTTGATGTTACAGTCTAAGCATATTTAAATCTAGAAGCGAATCCTACAGTCGAAATCAACAAAAATCATTTCTCACATGCATAATTAGAAACTAATTCACAATGTTGTTGTCATTTAATTTATAATGTTCCCACCAACAAACGCACGTGTATCGCTTTAGGTTGAACGTACAGCACGATATGCTGTCTGAAAACCAACTAAAGAATGGTTAGAACCACTTTCATTGCAGGATAATTGGTATATGACGCTAAGCAGCTCACCAAAAGCAAGTTCATAAAGGATAATTTTACATGTTTTAATTAATGAAGGAGGAGCGGTCGCTCCATCGCTCCTTATACACGAGTCGCCCTGATATAATTATATTAATACCCGCGTACTCTTAGAATAGATACGGATTATACACTCACGTTATACTCTCTCGCTCTCACCTAGACCATTATATATTAGATATATCTCTAGTATCTGACCGCCTCTCTACTCGACCATATATATATAACTTTAGTGGACCCAGTGATCTCCGCATGTATAAACAGCTGTCTCATATATGATATATTATATATATATATATATTATTAATATATAGTTATATACTTCCCACCTTATACTCGAGCTATAACCCTATCCCTCTATACCCCTGATATTATATATTCATTATTATATATAATCTATATATATATATCGTTAACACTTATTATTATTATTATTATTATTTATTATTATTATTATTATTATTATTATTATTATTATTATTAAAAACTCCATATCAGCATTTATTTTAACGTAATAGGATTTTGTTGCTTTTTCAAGACTCCTGAAAGTATTTAGGATGCAATTTAATTTCTTTAGTATTTAATCCTACTAAAAAAATAAAACTATTGATTTAATAACAGTACCAAGCTTTCGTCCGTACATTTCGGACATTTTCAAGGAATAGTTATATTCCTTGAAAATGTCCGAAGTGTACGGACGAAAGCTTGGTACTGTTATTAAATCAATAGTTTTATTTTATTCCAGGATAATACTAAAATTAAAATTTCTTCTGTAGGGGGGGGGTTGGGTAGACAGTCATACATTAGGAGGCTTAAAAAAGCACACCAAAATTATTTATTAATTTTATATTATATTATTATTATTATTATTATTATTATTATTATTATTATTATTATTATTATTATTATTATTATTATTATCATATTATTATTATTATTATTATTATTATTATTATTATTATTATTATTATTATTATTATTATTATTATTATTATTATTATTATTAAGATATTTATGTATTATTATTTTATTATTATATCTGATTTATTATATTATTATTATTATTATATTATTATTATATTCTATTATTATGTATTCTAATTATACCAAAAAAGTGGGGTTTGTGGGGATCATTAATTAAGCTCAATCATTTAAACCCAATTCCCTTAATTTAATCACAACCCGGTATTATTTGGGGCTCAAAAGGGAGCTTACATTGTGTTTTTCTTCCTGCTTTTTCTTTGTTTTTATTATTTTTGTGTGTGGCAATTAGTAGCCCCCTTTCAGAAAATGTTTACCATGTATTAAATTTGTACTATTACATGTTAAAATTAACAATGTATATTGTTCATTTACTGAGAAAATACTGTTCATTTTGATTGATTGACTATTATTATTATGTATATTATTATTAGTTAATTATTCATTATTATTATTATTATTATTTTATTATTATTAATATTTCATTATTATCATAATAATTATTATTTAGTTTTATTATTATTATTATTATTTATTATTTATTATTTTATTATTATTATTATTATTAATTATTATTATTAATTAACGAGAAAAGCAACCTATAATCAAGGACAGAAAAGTATGAAAACAAATTTTCTACTTTTTGGATTTAAATTAATTTATTAAAATTGGAAAACAAGGAAAATCAAAAACTAAACATTTTCATAATCTGATAAAAAAAAATTTAAATAAAGCAAATATAATAAAAAATGGGGTAAATAAATAAATAAATAAATCAAATGCAATTATATATATATTATATTATATATATATATATATATATATCATAATATATATATATTACATATATATATATATATATATATAACCCGAGTAAGGACGGAATAAAAACAGAAGGGATTTCTTTCCTGTATGTTGCGCACCTCTACTAGACACTAGTGGGAAGAGAAGGGAGGATAAAGAAATTATTTTATTTTTTTTTTGTCCCTTGTATTCATACAAATTACAACCCCTCCAAGGAGCATTTTATATTTTTCCTTTAAAAGTCAAATTTTTTTCAGAATTTAATGATACTAATTACACAGCATTAATTACAGTATTGACACCAAGTTGGTACAATTCTCATAGTTTATGTAGATGAAATTTGTTATATAGCAAAAATCTTGCGATGATTCAACCACCATTCGTCAAATGGTATATATATAAAGCAAAAGGATCTGTGCCGATGACTTCTCAGATTTAGTATCTGAAATTTGTTATATAGCAAAACTCTGGGATGATGACTTCACCCATTGATCGAATTCAAGCCCTTGGAAATATTGAGAAAGATATTGCATCTGTTTTGCAGTATGGAAGTAAGTTGTCAATCTAAAAGCTAATTATAATCTTTAATATTAAGTATAATATTAATGTTTGTCTAATAGTATGTTGGGTCATACTTTTTGAAAAGCCTCATCTTTTGTACCATAAGAGTGTAGCATAATGAATTATTTTTTAGTTGCCTGATTGTATTAGTGAATATGTTGCTGAAGTTTTTATTAATAAATTTACTAATTTCTTATCGTTGCAATAACTGATAAGAATTTTTTTATAATAAATTTTAAATTTTGTAGGCCAAGCTTTAACAGAACTAAGCAAAGATAAGCCAGTGAACAAGCAAGTAGAAGGACATGTTCAACTTTTTATTAAAACTTTAACGAATGTAGAAACTGAACTAGCTAAGCAGATTAACTACCTGACTCAAGTTTCTACTGGTAAGAACCATATAACATTGTGTTTATGAATGACATGACATTGTTGATTCATATTTGTAAAAAAAAAAATTATTTTCTAGGTCAAGCTCATGAAGGTTCTAGTTACAATTCTCAAAAAATATTGCAAATGACGTGGCATAGACTTGAACATATTAGATCAGAGGTTAATGAATTAGAAAAACTTAAAAATAATCAACGAATTTTTAGACAACCGCAGACTCAACAGCAGCAGCCACCTCAATCTCAACCTCCGCAACAAAACCAGACACAGACAAATTCACAACAGCAGCAAGCACAACTGTCAAATCAACAGCAACAGTCTCAACAGCAATCTTACCAGCATTCCCAGTCGCCGTATCCAGTACAACAACAAAATCATCAACAACCACCAACTTAAGGATATATATATATATATAGTACTATTTAAAAACATCATCATATAAGATATTAGCAGAAAGAGTATATATATATACATCGCGGTATACATGCACAACAAAATATATATATATCTACATATATATATTTATAGATATATATATTAGTACAATAAAAATATTTTATACAACATATTTATTAGTGGAATGATATTTAACAATAAATAATTTAAGCAACATTAACCTTTGCCTTAAAAACATTACCTTAAGTAAACAGCAATCAATAATAACTACTATCAGAGTATTTTTAAATAAATAAATAAAATTATAGGGTGTTTCTAAAGTTCGTTTGCAACGTTGGAGGGTTGATAAAAGAGGTCGAGATGACCAACTTTTTTCAGTGGCTAAAGTATGGTATGTCCAAGGTTACCCCGGTAGTGTGCGCAGAAGAGGGCGTCATCCGTATGGAGGGATAACGATGTAGAATATTAAATGATGATAACTTACGACTCATCGGTTTTATTATCCTCGGATATCACTCGAGGCACTGTAATTGTAGAGCACAACCTATAGGTCTTACCGATCGAGCTCTCTTCTGTTCTTTGCCCCCTATCTGGATAACCGTGGACCTACGTAACCTTTGCAAATGACATTGGTCATCTCGACCTCCTCTAACGTTGTAAACGAACTTTTGAAACATCTTATATATATATATATATATATATATATATATATATCTATATATATATTATATATATATAATTATATATATATATATATATATATATATATATATATATATATATATATATATATATATATATATATATATATGCCTTTGTATATTGTTTGAGTTATAATATATATATATATATATATATATATATATATATATATATATATATATATATATAGAGAGAGATATATATTTAAACAGCAGCAGCAGCATATATATATATATATATATATATATATATATATATATATATATATATATATATATATATATTAATAAATAAAGTCCTCTTCATATGAGGGCAGAATGCGTAACATGCTCGGAAACAAGAGTTAAGTAGAAGAGCTTGACGTAAGTAGAAAGGAAAGTCTCCCTTACACTCCCTTAAGGCGGAAACCTGTCGCAGCTAAAGATTCACCCTAGCAAGGGCTTCACCAACACCGAAGTGATATACGGTATATATATATATAAATATATATATATATATATATATATATATATATATATATATATATATATATATATATATATATATATGTATTTGTGTAATTAAAAAGATATATATATATATATATATATATATATATATATATAATAATAAATACACGCACAATTTAATTACCAGGTAGCCCCGCCCCCTCCCTACGAGAAGCGCGAGAGATCCAGAGATGCTGTTATACCACAGCATGCCGAGACCTCAGATATCCGCTCATGAACAAGAGAGTATCGAAGTTACCTGATGTTCGTGAAATTCCGAGCAGTCTAGTAAGAGGTGTCTTATGTCGTCATTTGTCAGAGAGGGGCATCTTTGAGACAGTAAGGGGAGGGAGCGTTGTGGAATCTAAATTTATAATCCTGAAGGGAAGGATGGTGCTCAGTACCAAGACGGGACAGCATCACTGGTTTGACTGCCCAAGGTTTGTTCTGTGGAAGATATTTCGGGGTACGTGCCTGGAAAATAGTGGTGTTTGGATATGCGGAGATCGCTTTTTGTCTTAATTGAATGCCAATGTGTTTAATAATGGGAGTTTCTGGAGAGGGGGGGTTGGAGTGTATTGTAAATGTTAGAATGGCCGATGTAACTTTTTCCTTGGCGCAGGGGGTTGTAATATTTGTGTAAGGGGCGGTCTGTTGAAAGTAATTTGCTATAGAATTGGCAGCCTGTCATGTCAGGATGGGCTTCTATAGGAAGGATTTTTGTTTCAGTTTATAAGTGGTGGATGGGAAACAGCCTGTTATTATTCTGAGTGCTTTGTTTTGAAAGGTTTCTGTATTGTGATATCGTGTGTGCCCAAGCGGGTGATGCATAGTTTAGGATTGGGCGGAGGTATTGTCTATATACTTTTGAGAGGGACTCTTTGTGTGGGCTAAAGGTTGTTCCGGTTAGAGTTTTCATCGCATTCAATTTATGTGTGGCTCTAGAGGTAATATTGTTTATGTGGGGGTGAATTGTGGACCGAAAGTTAAGCCAAAAATGATGGAATGTTTAATGAGGGGAGAGTCTGTTGTTTGGAAGGAGAACTGTTGGATGGGTGTTTGACTCTTTTGCTAAGAGTGAGTAATGTGATTTTTGAGGAGAGGCTGTCATTCTATTTGTTGACAGCCATTGCTCCAATTGGCTTATGTTTTGCTGTGTTTATAGAGGGACTTTGGGCTGTAATTGTTAGGTCATCTGCATAACTATTGATTTTTATAGAGGGGGATGTGGGTTGTGGTAGATCGTGCATAAATAGATTAAAGAGAATTGGTGATATGATGGCGCCCTGGGGGACGCCATTATATAATTTGTAGGTACGAGAGGTGTGACACCCTTGTATAACTAGCTGTGCAACCGGATAGGAAGTTTGCTATTATTTTCTTATCATTGATGTTAATTCCTGTATTTAAAACTTTATTTATTAGGAGATAAAGTGGGACTGTGTCGAATACTTTGTTTATGTCTATTGATCTTAACTACTTATCCTTATTACCTTGTTCACTTAACTTCTCACTCTTTTGTGTCAGGTCGGTGAGTAGTGATGTAGTGGAGCGTTTTGGTCTGAATCCATGTTCTAACCCCCTCACTGACTTAACATCCAACACATACTTCAACATCATCTTCACCAACACAAAATCAGTCATACTTTTCATTTCGATACAATCTCTACTAGGGTTGGGAAAAAACCGTTTTTTTCAAAACATGTTTTTTTCATGTTTTCGTTTTTTTTCAGTTTTTTTCGTTTTTTTCATTAAATGTATTTTTAAAAATATAAAGAGGCTAATATGATATTTCACTTGAGTATTTTCATTTTTCAAATATAGTATATCGAAACAAATAAATAGAATCAATACGTGATTTTGGCAAAAAAGAGTAGAATCATTCTCTTTCTCTTGTAATCACTCACTTGTGTTTTATACAATTTACAGTAGGTTGTAGCCTGTAGACTGCTGTTTGTAGACTTCACTTACTAATTTAACTATGTATTTTATATCATCATATAATCATATTTATAATTTACTTTTAAATTAATGTATATTAGGCTTATATAGAATGAGTCTGAATGACAAAACTCAAAAGTGACTTAAGGGATGCAAATGAAATAATAAAAATATTGAAATCAAAATTATACGAAGATTGTAAATGAAGGAGGATGAGTGAATGACTAAATTAAATATTTGGCTTTGGAATATCAACTTTTGATTCACTAATCACTAGTCCCCCCTCCCCAGACTCCAGTCACTACTGAGTACTGACTACAGTGCTGTGACTACCGTCAAGCTCATTATCACTGGGGCATCAGCATGATCAGCCAAATTTAATTTTGATACAGATCGCTAGCACTGATAAGTCTAAGATATCTCAAATGCAAGGAAGTATCGTGCAGAATGACAGTGCAAAGGAGCAGGGGCGGTAACAGGACTCTTAAGTGCCTTAGCGTAATCATCTCTCTCAGTTGGCAAATTTTAAGAATTTCCTAGTTCTAGATTATGAGCAATAAATACTAGTTTTTGCAACGTCTACACAACAAAAGTTATATTTCATGCTAGGGCCTTTGCAACCTTTTATTTCCTTAAAAAGTACAGTCACACGACTTTTTGCACGTGGCATTTCTAAATTCTGATTAAATAATTATGATAAAAATGTTACTGAAAGCTGAAACAGAGTAAGAAAACATTAATGAAGCCACAGACAAAATATTACAAATATCAAAATTCAGAATATAAAATAAAAATATGGAAAACCCATAAAAATTTTGAACACAAACTCAGGGGCTTCCACCTTGTAGGAAATTGGAACCAAAAAATGTCCAAATTAGAGCATATTTGCTAAAATTTATAATGTAATTGTTCAAACATGTTACATTTAATTGAAAACAAATTTTTACCTGTTTTTTTCAGGCTGTGTTTTTTGACTTTTTTTTCATGAAAAAACCCGTTTTTTTTCGGGAAAAAACGAGCTTGTTTTTTTCCTTTCCCAACCCTAATTCTCTACCTACACCAACTCTAGTATACTTATGAATACTTTTGTGTTTAAAAAAAATTATTACTTACACACACACACACCTCTCCTTACAGAAATCAATCACCTTCCCAAAATTCTCCCGACATCCCAAAGCCACCTGTTACATCATCCCTTTTTTGACCATCTATCCAACCATTTAGGTCATCCAACACAATCAATCTGAAGCTCCTACTCACCCCATCCAAAACTTCATTCAGATTATCCCAGAAAATCGCACTCTCTTCAACATTACCCTCAGATGGACCATATGTGGCACATACCTTGACCTTTTCAAACTTAAATTTAACCATTAGAATTCTAGTACTCACACATACAAAATCTACCATATCTCTGTACCCCAACAAATATATACTTTATTATCATCAGAATTGCAACTCCTCTCCCCTTTCATTCCTTTCCACACCAGCGCACACACATTTCATACCACACCACTCATTTTCACCGTTTCCTTTCATCTTTGCAAATCAAATTTGCTCTTTCTAAATACATCCATCGCCTCTCTCCTCTTCTCCTAAACATTTATTCCTCTGACATTCCATGTACCCACGATTCATAATTTTCGCCGAACGATAGAAGGTCGCTTACGGCGATCACGACCTTCTCCGAGGCATATTTTAGCATTCCTGAAAAGATATGGTAGTGGCAGCCAACCTTCAACTACCACCGTCCCTTTAGTCACCTTCTACGACACGTTTACACATACGGATGGGCAATTCTTTCTTCCTCACACACAGGGATATAGGGATAGATGTCTGTAAGATGTTGTCTAGGAAAAGGGGTGGATATAAGTATGTGTATACATAATATATAAAGATGTTGTCTGGAGGATGAGTGGATATGAACGCAGAACAGAAAGGAGAACCATTAGGCACTGGAATGTCATGGGAAGCCCTACATACCATAAGCCAAATGGGAGGTAATTTCATAGCTGCGAGTATGCGCGCTACTCTATATATATATATATATATATATATATATATATATATATATATATATATATATATATCAGAGTAGTATAGAAGTGTTATATATATATATATATATATATATATATATATATATATATATATATATATATATATATATATATATATATAAATATATATATATATATATATATATATATATAGCAGCAGTATATATATATATGTAAATATATTTATATATAGAGTTAGTATATATGTATATATATAAATATATATATATATATATATATATATATATATATATATATATATATATATATAGGGGAGCTCTGTGGTGTGGAAAAATCGTGAACAAGAGTATATTAAGATTGTTTGGTTATATGGAAAGGATGTTGGTTAAGTGGATGTACAGAGGTGCGCGTGTTGGGAATCGACCGTATGGGAGACTTAAGAAAAAGTTGATTGATTCAGTAAAGGAGTGTTTGAAGTTAAGAAATGTGAATTTTGTTCAACCGAGAAGAATGATGCATACTAAGAGTGACTGACGGGGTTTTGTGAGGGGACATGGTTGTGAGGGTGGCCCAGGGGATGAACCCTAACAACATTGACGAGACACCACAGGGTGGATTTTTGGCTGCAACGGGCTCACACTTGAGGTATGAGAGGGGTGGGGAACTTTCCCTTCAACTTACGAAATGCTCTACTTAACTATTCCGTTTCTGTGCATGTTGTTACTCATCCTACCTCCATATGTGGGGACTTGTAGGGAGGATATATATTTATTATCTTAAAGTATGGGAGAGCTCTCATTTAGATTTACGTAATGTTTTACTCAACTATTCTGATTCTGGTGTATGTTGCATATCTCATCCCCAATCTGAAATACCATGGGGAAAATATTATATATATCCTTTCCCCAGATTGAGGTGAGGTGCGTCGAATGCACTGGAAACAGAAAAGTTGTAGAAGAATATGACGAAAGTCGAAAAGAAAGCATCCCCCCCAGTTACAGTCCCCTTTATACCCTTAAGTGGGAACTCGTCGCAGCCAGAAAAATCCACCCTAGGGATTCAAGGGACTGCGACGGACCTTCACTGTGGCATCTCGTCAATGTATCGTTCATCCCCTGGGCCAGGCCCACAACCATATCCCATCACAAAACCCCGCCATTCACTCCTATTATGCACATTCTCGCCTCTGCCAAACTCACATTCCTCTCCTTCAGGCATTCCTTTACTTACTCAATCCACTTTTTCCTCAGTCTCCCAGCCGGTCGATTCTCAGCACACTCACCACTATACACCCGCTTAACCAACTAGCTATAATCCATCCTTTCCATAAGACCAAACCATCTCAATGTACTCCCGTTTTTTCTTGTATTTACTCCTTTCTTCACACCACTTAACTCCCTAATGCGTTCATTTCTCATTTTATCAATTCTTCTCATGCCTAACACGCCCCTAAGATTGTCCATCTGAACACATTGTCCCTTAGATCTATGCCTCTTATTCCAGACCATAGTTTCATTACTATACATTAACACACTCAAGACTTAGTCCCTTTACATCCACCAGGATTTAATTGCACCAGCCACCTTCCTACCATTCACAACTTTCCTACTACACTCTGCAGCTAATCACCCATTCCCTTTTCATCTAATATAGGTATTAATACACACACATATTTTACTAATCAACGAACTCCTACTCTCTCTATATACTACTTTAATATATATATATATATATATATATATATATATATATATATATATATATATATATATATATATATATATATATATATATATATATATATATATATATGAATATATATATATATATATATATAGCATTGATAGTAATGAAGAGGTGATAGGGAATGTGTGTGGGTTTGATGGTGCAAGAAGGAATAGGTATTTTGGGGATGAGGTTAGTAAGGAGGAGGTAATGGGTAGAGTGAAAAGTTGAAGAACTGTAAATCTGCAGGTATAGATGAAATTAATGGTGAAATGTGATCAAGAACGGAGGCGAGATGGTGATTGATTGATTTGGAAGTTGTGTAACAAAGCGTTTATAGAGGGTATAGTTCCAAGTGATTGGAGGAGATGGTAATAGTACCCTTATATAAGGGTAAGGGAGATAAGGGGAACTGTAGAAATTATATAGGAATAAGTTTATTGAGTTTTGTAGGGAAGGTATATGCTGGTATTTTGGTCGAAAGAGTGCATCGAGTGACTGAAGGACTGATTGGTGAAGAACAAGGTGTTTAGGAGTGGTAGAGGATGTGTGGATCAAATCTTTACATTGAAACAAATCATTGAGAAAATGAGGGAGAAGAATAAATTGTATTTAGGTTTTATGGATTTGCAACAGGCGTATGATAGAGTTAATTGGGAAGCGTTATGGCAGGTGTTAGTGATATATGGTAAGTTGGTGGTAGGCTTCTGGAATGGAATCAAAAGTATGTATGACGATAGTGAAGTGTGTAAGAATAAATGGTGTCATTGGTGATTGGTTTAGGATTAATAGTGGAGTAAGACAGGGTTGTGTTATGTCTCCTTGGTTATTCAATTTGTATATGGATGGGGTTATGAAAGAATTCGAGGTGGGGATGGCAGGAAATGGTGTTAGAATGGTGGAGAATGGAGATGAGTGGAGGGTGCCCTACCTATTATATGCGGATGATTTGGTTTTGTGGCGAATCTGAAGAGAGTTTGAGAGGATTGGTAGAGAGATTTGGAGGGGCTTGAAAGTAAACGTGTGGATAAGAGTAAGGTTATGGTTGTGAGTGAGACAGTCCTCAGTGTGAAGTTATGTTAGATGGTGAGCAGCTGGAACAAGTGTCTGAGTTTAAATATTTAGGTATATGTTGGATGAGAAGGGAAGGGACGATGCAGAGTGTAGTAGGAAAGTTGTGAATGGCAGGAAAGTGGCTGGTGCAATTAAATCGTTGGTGAATGCAAAGGGACTAAGTCTTGAGTGTGCTAGGGTCTTACATGAGGGTATGTTGTTACCTGTGTTATTGTATGGTAGTGAGACTATGGTCTGGAATAAGAAGTATAGATCTAAAGTTCAATGTGTTCAGATGGACAATCTTAGGGGCGTGCAAGGTGTGAGAAGAATTGCTAAAATGAGGAATGAACGTATTAGAGTGGTGTGGTGTGAAGAAAGGGTAAATGAGAGAATAAATGAAAGTATGTTGAGATGGTTTGGTCATGGAAAGGACATGATGAATGGTTGGTTGCTGGATGTATGTAGTGGTGAGTGTGTTGGGAACCGACCGGCTGGGAGACCGAAGAGAAAGTGGATTGAGTCAGTAAACGAATGTCTGAAGGAGAGAAATGTGAGTTTGGCTAGAGGCGAGAGGTAAGGGTGCAAGGGATAGGGAGAGAATGGCGGGGGCTTTGTATGGGGCATGGTTGTAACCCACCTGGGCCAGGGATGAACCCTACATTGACGATTACTATAGTGAGGGTCCGTCGCGGTCCCATGATGCTCTAGGGTGGATTTTCTGTCTGTGACGAGCTCCCACTAATTAATGGTACAGAGGGGGCGGTAAGGCTGGGCTTTCTTTTCGACGTTTGTCATGTTCTCCTACTACTTTTCTTCCGATGCTTGTACAGCACCTTACCCCCAATCTTGGGGCAAAGAGGAAGTGGTGAAGAAAGAAAGAAAGAATATATATATATATATATATATATATATATATATATATATTATATATATATATACAGATATATATTTATATATCTCCATCTACATATATATATAGTAGATATATATATATATATATATATATATATATATATATATATAGATAAATATAGAAGATAAAAAAAAAAAATATATATATATATATATATATATATATATATATATATATATATATATATATATATATATATATATATATATATATATATATAATATAGTGGTGGGCACTGTTCTGCTAATATAGCGAGGATATATTTTTCATTAGCAAATTAAAGTTTCTACCAACTTTTGAAAATTGCTTGACCTATTAACTTCTGATAACCTCTAGTCTACTAACCCTGAAATTATACAGGTTTGTTCCTATGTGGGGAGTGTGTCTGCAAGAGTCAGTCTGGCAGGCTAATGACTGTATAAGCACAAATCGTGATTGGTTAACATTTAGAGCAAACTGTTGTTGATTCTCTGCAAACCCATAGATAGTGCTAAGAAAACGTTTTTAAGTCATAGGTCGCTGATGTCCAAGGCATAGATTTGTGAACATCAAACTCGGAGATCTTCGACTGACGTTGTCTTGTGTGAGCAGATGTTGATAAACCTGTAGTATAACAGTCATCCCCATGAGCGTATACATGGTTTCAGTTCTGTTGAAAAACTAATACCAAAGCTGGCCTTTATGTATTTTCAGAATATTATTTTCATCAGACAAGCCTAAGCTCTGCTGTCATTCCTTCTGGTTGTGTACGAAATGAAATGTTATCATTTCCTATAGGATATGATTTCCAATATTTTTTTTCTCTCACCCTTGCCAATCCCATCCAATGCGGCAGTTTTTCATTCTGTTCTCTAATAGGCAAGGATATCTTGATGATCAATAGAGCCATCTGTCAGATTTCAACTTTTTATAAACTGCTGGTGTTCATGAAAGACAACCAATATCATGCTGAAACGACAGGAATAGTGGGGGAGTCAAGCAGAGCGAATTCATTGACTAGATTGAAATATTTAGTGTGTATTTTTAATTCATTTAATACATTTTGTTCTGCAAGTCAACTATATTTAATGTAAGCTAATATTTTTTTAAAATATTTATGTACATCTTGATTATCTTATTTGGCATGTTATCCCTTTTGGAGTTCTAAGCTGCAACATATGTTAAGGACTTTAGTTAGCTGAAAAAAAAAATTTTTTTTTAAGCTAATCTTAGCGGTTTATTGGTTTAGCGTTGTCGAAGCTAGCTTTTGAGTTAGAGGATTAGTACTTGAAGGCGCCAACTTTTATATTATATATATATATATATATATATGGTATATATATATATATATAGCAGTATAAGATATATATATATATATATATATATATATATATATTAGTGTTGCACCGATACCAAAATTTGAGGCCGTGATACCGATACCGATACAAGTACTCGCAATTTTTTTAGGCGCCGATACCGATACCGATACCGATACCAAAAATTTTTGCCGATACCCGATACCGATACCGATTGTTACATTCATTCCATATTTGCCCTAATATCAATACTACATAATAAATATATGTAATTATATATATATATATATATATATATGGCATTATATATATATAAATATATATAAATATATATATATATATATATATATATATATATATATATATAGTGATGCAGGTAACATCCGCATCCGCATTTGCATCCGCACATTATTAAAGATCCGCATCCGCGCTTTGCCCTGCGGATGTTGCGTGGATATTTATTGTCGAGATTTGATAAAGAATTTTATAATAAAAATACTAAGATGAATCTGAACGCAAACTTTAAATGAGAGACATGGGACTCGACTCAACTGTGTAATGATGACTCATGATCTCACATCATGAAGTTCATAATAATTTGAGTCAACAGAGTCACATGATATTATTGATGCCAAAAAAATCAGCGCCTCTACAGCTTCTGTCTCCGATGTAATATCATTAATCTCAACGCTAAGGAAGAATTTTGAACCATCTTCAAATGAAAATGATGACGGTTGAAAAAGAATGAAAGATGTCATAAAACAAGAGCTAAAAATACGCTATAGTTCTGTGGAAATTAATGACCTTCATACTATTGCAACTTACTTAGATCCCCGTTATAAAGGCAAGTTTTTTTTGTAACACAATATTAGAACAAGTTAAATCGTCACCTTGTGTTGTAGTTGAAAAACTTCAATCCTAATAGTCTATTAATTCGCCACCCATTAAAAGGAAATAAACGAAATCTACAGAACCAACATCTTCTACAAGTAAATCAATAACAGATTCACTGGAAGAATTTCTACAGTCCAGTAGTAATGAAGAAACACACGCATTACCAAAAGATGTAGTGAAATGATTGAAAACTATCACCAAGAAAACAGACTAGATACTATCAGTTGGTGGAAAGTTAAGCAAAATGTTTACCCACGCATAAGTAAACTTGCAAGGAAATATTTGGCCTGTCTTCCAACTAGTGTTCCAAGTGAGAGATTATTTAGCAATGCTGGGCTAATATATGATGAAACGAGAAACAGACTCAGCAGAAAAAGGCATAAAATTGATGTTTCAAGCACAACCTTCCTATATTTACATTTCAATACTAGTGCAAAAAGTATATAACTTTGTAAAATCTCTTTCATTAAGGTCGGAGGATGGGGAAAGAGGCTGGTGTCGTGCATTTGAGTTGGGTCCCCGTCTCGCAACCTGGTAACAATTATATTAATAGATTGTGGCTAAAACTAAAATATATTAGGCATATATATATATATATATATATATATATATATATATATATATATATATATATATATATATATATATATATATATATATATATATATATATATATATATATATATATATATACGTTTAAAATAAATAAAGTAGTCTCTCCTTATTTATACTTAAAGAGAATGGCAACATCAAAAGGTAACTTAGAGATCCAAAAGGCAACAATTTAACAACAATTTTATAGGCTAGATTCTCACACATACAATCTCCGCTATTCGATTTGAGCACGAACAGTCACCTTTTTTAATGGATTGAAAAATAGCATTATTTAATAGCGATGATTCTTACACTTTTTGTTTCATTTTACATAATCTTATATTTATTATGTAATATTTTCATTCATTTGAGCCATTTTAACAAAAAATAAGAGAATTTTATCGTAGCATTTTAATATTTGTAAAGTATCGATCGTTTCTATAATGTTAACTTGTGCTAAGCAAGAGCAGCACGAGTATAGGTGTCGCCTTTGATATATATATATATATATATATATATATATATATATACGTTTTGTTTATATATATATATATATATATATATATATATATATATATATATATATATATATATCTATCTATATACAAAAAGAATATATAGATATATATATATATATATATATATATATATATATATATATATATATATATATATATATATATATATATATATATATATATATATATATATATATATATATAAAGCCGTTTTCGTTTTTATATCTGGGCTTACGAAACGTAAGAAATGCTAGAGTTTGCGTTCGTTTTTGTCAAACTTACCGAAAAATCGTAAGAAATGCTTTCCAGACGTAAAGAATTTCCTCAATTCTGTAAGGTTGCTATTTCCCGTGCTAGCCGAATTTAAGTACGTTCTTACGAAAAAAATAAACATGATGGCGGCGTGGTAGGCCCCGTCTGAATTGATGAGTTTTCATTCAATATAATCAGCTTTAAATCTAATTTCTTCCAAATGGATAAACTCCATAACAAATAGTTGATCAATTATCTGTAATATAAACCATTTGTTATTTTTTTTATTTCTGCTTATTCCAAAACCACGTACTCCATCACAATAGCTGATTCCAATTGTTTAAAAACAAAAGTCAGCCTAGCACGAAATTGCGGTCGTTTGAACAGGAAATTCGTGCCAAAACTGGGTGAGCATTTCTTATCGAGCGTAAGCACAAATGACAAAAACGAAAAGGGTCTAAATTAAAAGCAAAGGAAATACTAAAATTTATTCTATCAAACGCTTCGTATTATTATAATTATGATTAAAGATATAACTAAAGAAATAGTCCCAAGTAAAGTATTTGTGGGCTTGCTAATTTATTTATCGCAATCCCACTAATACATTACTTGGGACTAATTTCTTTATTTCTATCTCCTTTAATCATAAAATTGCGTATACACAAGCCTTTGTTATTTGTTCTGATTGGAAGTTTTTCCATGAAGAAATTACCTTTCTCCGTAAATTTTCTAGCTTTAGCCTTTATCCCTCTAACATTTTTGATAAACTTGTTTACTCGTTTCTTGATAACACTTATCACCCTAAAACTATAGCATATGATGTTCCTAAACTTCCTGTTTATGCTCCGCTTCCCTGCATTGGACCCCTTTCCAATGTTCTTCCCTTTCAGATTAAAACATTTTAAACAAAAACTTTCCACAATGCAAGTTTCTTATATCTTTTATTAACAACAACTCAACTGGCAGTTTCTTTAATATTAAAGAAAGCATTTCCATGAACTTGAGGTCACATATCGTTTACAAATATAAATGTGTCGACTGTAACATCGACTATGTATGTCAAACTTTCCAATAACTAAAGATGCGAGCCTTCAAACACATGAACATTTCCTTTCGAACTAATCTCTCCATCTCTCAACCAGAGAATTTAGCTGTCAGAGATCACTATGACCTCAATACCCAATACCCCTTCAAAAATTATCCATTTTTCAAAATGCTTCTACAGATGAAGAACTTAAAATTTGGAATCTTTATATATAAAAACACTTATTCTACACTTAACATCCATAGGATTTCTTTGGGACCCTCCTTATTGCCTGAACTAATTGCCTGAATTTCGTGCAAAAACGAACACGATTTCTTATGAGGTTTACTTTTGTTTTGCGAGCAATTAGAATTAGATGCTGTGATGGAGCCCGTCGATTTCGGATAAACAGATATAAATAAAAAATGGTTTATATTGCAAAATTGATCACCTATTGTGATGGAGTTTATCGATTTGAAGAAATTAGATTTAAAGCTGATTTTATTGAATGAAATATCCATCACTTCAAAAAATGACGGCGTGGTAGGCCCTACCACGCCGTCATTTTTTTGGTTTGCACTTTTCGTAAGAACGTGGTAAATTCAGCAATCACAGTAAATAGCAACTTTATAGAATTACGGAAATTTCTTACGTTTGGTAAGCTTCATGATTTTGTTGCCAACAAAAACGAACGCAAATTGGAAGCATTTCTACGTTTCGTAAGCACAAATGCAAAAATGAAAACGCCTATACAGTAGGTCAGATAGATACGGAAATTTTCAAACAAACTTTAATTTCTAGAAATGGTTAAAGCTCGTTTCAAAGTCATGAGTCATTAAAGAAAATTTTTAAATTCTTTTGTCTGATAGCAAGGGACTGCGAAAACCCCCTTCTATCAAACCTTGTCTTTTCGTGAATGGTATTGATAAGCTCAAAACCTTTCAACTACCAACACGACTCTGCAGCAATGCGGACATGGTGCGTGATATATATATATATATATATATATATATATATATATATATATATATATATATATATATATATATATAGATATGTGTATATATATATATATATATACATATATATATATATATATATATATATATTATATCGAAATAAATTTAAAGACGCAAAATGTGTGGTATCGGTTAAGGTATCGGCAAAATTTTACCGATACCGATACGATACCGATACTCCTCCTCTCAAAATTCCCGATACTGATACCGATACCCCCAAAAAACCGATACCACCGGATACCGATACAGATACCAAAGTATGTGTGTTACATAAATATATATATATATATATATATATATATATATATATATATATATATATATATATATATATATATATATATATATATATATATATATACCTATATATATATATATAGTATATATAGTATATATATATATATATATATATATATATATATATATATATATATATATATAGCATATATATATATATATATATATATATATATATATATAAAGGGAGTGTGTGGGGCTTTCCTTTCGACTTACGCCATACTCCTTCTACTTAACTATTCATTTTAAAGTTTTTCAGTGCATGTTACGCATCCTACTCCCATCTGTGGGAAATGAAGGTAGATGTATATATATATATATATATATATATATATATATATATATATATATATATATATATATAAATATATATAGTTATATATGTTATATATATATATATATATATTTATGTGTATAATGTTATTATATATATATATATATATATATATATATATATATATATAGTATATATATATATATATATATATATATATATATATATATAAAATAAAATTATAGAAAATATAACAAACAAAAAAAAAACATAACTTAAGCGAAAACTGATTTCTTTAATGTTAAAAATTCTGTATAAAAAATAAATTGTGTCAGGATTATAAGCTTATCTAATCATTTTCTAGTAAAGATTTCTCGATCATGATACCATCATATCCTGGTGGAGGACCGTAGCTGAAGTTGTCAAAAACGGCATCTAAAACTGCTCCATCATCAACTGAAAAAAAAAAAAGTTGAAAAGGAACTAATTAGGTCTACTACATACATATATATTATACTTTAAAACCTAAAAATTTTCGATGTTATACAAAATTTTGTCTGAAACTTAAAGAAAAATATTGTTTTAGAATGTACAAAGTAACTGTTCCGATTAGATATTAAAGTTTACTCAATATGAATTGTAAGAGACTAATTTATTAAAAGGGATTTTTACGTGTTAACTACAAATATAAGTTTGGGCATTAATACTATTAAAATTTATTCGTTTGTTAACCTAACTTAATTTATATTAGGCAGTGATTGTTACAAAGATTGTAAACCTGATTTCTAAGTCGATGTGAAAGTGATGAAAATTAGAGATAAATGATTTCTTGCCTCTAATATACTCGACCAACATAATTTTTATAACATTTAAAATTTTACAAACACGGCGATGTAGAAAGAAAAAAATTACCAGTCTCAGAATTAATACAAACAATGAAAAGTACTATTAGGTATGATCGATAAATTTATTAACTTCTATAACATTATATTAAGACATTAAGAATATAGAGACAGTAAGAAGCCACATGGGCCTATCGAGACTGTCCCATCAAACATTTTCAAGTGTATCGTACTACAAATCACCTCCTAAGAGAATGTTTTAATTTAAAGTAAAATAAGTAGTTGATTGCAGGTTAATCATCTTTATCATTCTAAAATTAGTCCTCGTAAATTCTTTTAAGTGTGTGATATACAAATCGTTACAACGTTTTCAAAATCATTTTCTCTAACCAACTTCATAGGTTGTGTAAAGGGTTTTATAATAATACTTTTATAATTTTAATCAAGCATTCCAAAGCCATTTATTTCATTCAAATTCAGATATCAAGGAATGAAAGACTTTTTAAACCTAATGACAAATAATGCATAAATTATATCATTACTTATAGTAATGATAAATTAAAGGAATTAAAATTTAGATTACACCTTATTTTACCAAACAATGAATATTATGAAGAGAACAGAATATATTTGCTGGCATGGATAATAGCAGAGTGTTAACTGACCGGCTGGGAGACCGGGAAGAAAAGTGGATTGAGTCTAAAGGAATGCCTGGAGGAGTGAGAGTTTGGTAGTTGAGAGAAGAAAGGTGCATGATAGAGTGAATTAAGGGAATATGAGGTATGACAGGCCCACCTTCTGAATAGGAGAACCCTAGCACCCATTGAGATTGCACCATATGAGATCAACAGTCCAAAGTAGTTCTAGGGTAATTCTTCTGCCTATAGACGAGTTTCCACTTCAATAGCTGGTACAGAGGGGGCGGTAAGGCTGGGCCTCTTCTTCTGACCTATCACATTTCCTTCACTGCTTTTCTTTTCCGATGCATGTAACGCACCTTACTCCCAGTCTTGGGGAAAAAGGTAAATGAAGAAGAAGATATAGGTAATTATTATAATGAGAACATAAAATTTTTTAAGAGTATAAAGAAAATAAATACGAAACCTTATAAAAGCATACAAATAATGAGTGGAGAAGCAATACACAGTTAAATAGTATTATGGAGAATACAATGAACTCGTATGGCTTGAGGGAGGGGGGAGGTTTTCTTCTTCGACTTAGGTCACAGTCTTCTTAACTACTATGTTTTCGGTGTACGTTTACACACCCTACCCCAAGTCTTGAGGAGCCGAAAGGCGGCTGATGGATGGACAATGAACTCGTATTTAATTACTTCGAACATTGAAATTATGAAACGTGTGTCCTGAAAACAATGGGAGTTCCGTGTAAACTATTATAATGAACATTTATCATTAACCTTAGACTTTTAAATGGAAAAAGATGAAAAAGCTTTACTAAAATATAAAGACGGATTTTCATTACTGATTTTTTTAGATGGAATGGACTGAATGTTATGTTTTAATACATTTTCTCCTAATAGTTTAAAAATATATTTTTTTAATATTCTACATGGACATATATGGCAATAAATATGAAATAATAACTAACATTCCGAAATATTTTGCCCTAAAGGAATAAAAATATTTAAAAATAAATAAATAAATGAATGAAAAGTGAAACAAAATATAAAAGCACAAAAAACTTTACATTAGGGAAGTACCGATAGTATCGGTATCGGCAGTATCGGCCATTTTTTTGGTATCGGTATTGGTTAATATGGTCGATACTTGGCCGATGCTTCTTACTTTTTGGGTGAAGAATTATGAGAAACTTTAAAATTAAATAATAAATCTAGTTTCGGTATATAAGATTCTAATAAGGAATTCCTTAAGCTAGCTGAAAACCCACAAGAATGGCATCTCCGACGGTGAACCACTTCTAGAATGTATTTAAATAGCATAACCGAGGAGCTTGCTCGCGTGACAAAAAAAAGATTCACAGAAGTGGAAGCCGCCTTATCAGCAACCCCTGGCAACAGCACTGATAGTGCCGATGGTGACTTTTCAGCAAATAAACCTACTGAAGATGAAAAGGATTTGGATATGTTAGACTTTGATAAGTTCATGGCCGAAATTGCATTGACATCTTCACCTTCAAAGGAATCACACCAAGGAACCTCATCGAAAAAAAACTGAAGAGACAGTCATCAAGGAGCAAAGATAATTCAAATTTGCAATCTCAGGGTTCACACTAAAATTTTGAATTTGATTTCCTGACTTTCCCTGCAAATTTTCCTAACACATTTTTTAAAATTCTTAATTAAGTGCAAATATCTATTAATCATTATTGCAGCCTATTTACTCAGTTCATACATTAAATTATTGAAAATTTACTTTAGAAATTGTTCATCATCATGGATGAATTTAAAAAAAATATTTTTTTTTTAGTAATCAGCCTATACCTTTTTTATTTTTTCCAAAAATAAGCAGTTTTATTTATACAAAAAGAAAATAAATTAATTTATACAAAAAAATAAATTAAAAGCTTACATTAATAGCCTAGGTGAACAGCGTCCACTGTAATCACAAAAGTTCTAAATGGGGAGATTTAGATTAACTTTTTCTTCTCAAGCATTTGAATTCCTTTTGATTTTATAGCGTCTTCTTCTCTAAAGCCTTCAGTTTTAACATCTTTCTGTTCTTCAAGTTTATTGATCTGTGTGGATAATATTCTTTTTTAACCTTTTTATTCTCTTCTTTTCTTCTGTTTTGACTCTTTGAGATGTTCTTCATATCTCCTATGTGGGCAGCTCTACATTTGTCAACATTTTTTGAGTGATAGGAACTTTTATGAATACTTTCATGAGCTCTTACAGCATTGTGCACTGCTCTTTGAGAAATCAGACTCTCTGTCTTCTTTTTAGGATTCTCTCCACTAAAATTGCTTTATTTACAGAAAACCCTCCTTCCACTGTCATTTCCATGCGAAAATATCAGTCCTGAATAATTTGCCACAATTTCGCATAACATTGATTCTCAGGTGCTATAGAAGAAAAACCAGTCTCTTAGAAGGACACCAATGATCTGGTGGTGATTTAGCCTCACCATGGGTAGAAATTCGGAGCTTCACTCGTAAAAAAAGTAGAGTATTGTGCTTTTGCTTTCTCAGCAACATAATCTGTGATTCGGTTATTGTGTACAATGCCCTAGCAATAAAACTACCTTGAGCTCTTAGTTCCGGGCTGATGAAAATATGCTAGGATCCACGATGAGAGCCATTGGACAGGCTTGTACTCAGAGAGTGAGTTTATTTCTTCTATATTCCTTTCTTGTCATTTTGATTTGCATTGTCCATATTCAAGTTTGCCATGTAAATCTAATGCAAAAAGATTAGTTGTTGGTTGTAGCAGGCATTTTACTGGACTTAAGAAATCTTTCCATAATATTAGGAGTACGAGACATTGTAAATCCGTGAACAGAATGAACCAAGGTTCAGTTTAACGTCCAACCACTGATCGTTAAAGTTGTTTTTTTTGTTTGAAGTCAGATTTTGTAAATAAAATAATAAATACCTTCAACTGCACAAAAATCAAAAATCACTCTGTCAAAACCTCAAAAACACCTCAAAAGTATAATTCCTTGAAGCGGCGCACGAAAAACGCAGCAAAGGTTTCATGATAAAATGGCGAAACTGTTAAACACTCAACGATCCTCCGAACGAAGTACAATG
>JABUQX010126787.1:0-31805 GCA_015478945.1 Trachelipus rathkii | reverse complement strand
ACATCTTTTTATACTTGTGAATAAATATTAGTTATGTAACTACTTTGGACAACAGTTTCTTAATTAGTTGTTAATGCTGATAAAAGTTGGCAGGAGCCTAGTGTAGCACTTTATGTGTGATTAGGACAGTAACCTTATATAACTAATTCCAATTTATAAACCAAATATTTGAGAGTAAGATAATACCATGCATTGACCTATATATATATGATATAGTAAATCTTGCAACATGGATAAGAATAAAAGCACAGATAGCTTGAGTTAGGTTTATGTTTCAATATCAATCAAAGTCTGTATATGAATAATGAGAAAAAAGGCACCCTTTGAGAGGTTATAAATTTATAAGTTTAGTACCTACTTTTGCGGGTTTACGTACCTAACTGGGATATATACCATAGTATATAAAAAATAACCGCCTGACCCGGGCCTTGATCGTTACCATAATGTGTGGTGTATTATATATAATTTTTATAAGGTGTGGTGGCGACATGGCGTAAAACACTGAAAGAATGGTATCAATTTAAGAATCATACTTTTCGTGATGGACTTATAAATAACTATGGCTTCTGCGTTGCTTTTAACTGTGTGACCCCATGGACCCCTGGGGTTACGTGACCACATTGCTGTTCTTCATATGGGTCATTCTACCCTAAAGTTTTCTGTTACAATTTATTATTAGTGGTCCACATCTTTAACCCCCTTTTGGAGTTGACATTGATGAATATCTTCTCGTGGTATTAGTTTCTATTTTTCTTGTTTTTTTAATATGTCCGGAGAGTAACTCGGACCTCTAAGTTCTTGTTCTTTATATTGGTGATTGAGTCAAGGTGTACCTCATGCTAAAGGTCTTCTTGTTTTTGCTATTTCGATGAGTTTTTTAGTGGTGGTAAACTTAGCAAAAAACTTTCATAACCTAATATAATGGTAGTGAATTACGTACCCCCAGTATTCTGCTTGTTCTTTATATTGTAAGTTTCTTGTACTTTACATTTCATTGGAGTCACTTCACCCCCATTTTTTAATTTCTTTATTATGGTTCAGCGTTTATATCACCACAGTTTTAGCTTGTTCATATAATTATATTAAATATTAAAGGTATAGTCACTATAAACCCCAGTTTGCTTATTTATTTCAGTATTTAGAAGCACGATGAATCCCATGATTTAACTTGCTTTAATCATAAATTGTCAGTTATTTATCTTTTTCTTATAATAAATATGTTATATATCACTAATGACACTATGTGTCTTGTCATTTCATTTAATGCAGTTAGACATTAATTCTAAATTGGAAATAAATATATATATATATATATTATTAAAAATTATATTATAATTAATAATATATATATAAATATATTAATAATATAATATTATTATAATATATATATATTATATATTAATATTAATTATATTAATATTAATATATATAATATATATATTATATTTTATATATTAATATTTTAAATTATAATTATTATTAATATAATTTTTATTATAAGTGAGTTAATAGGCACTGCTTAACTTAAGGATATGTTACTTCGTATCTTTAAATTTTAGGCTTATCTAGCTATTGCTTGTTTCTTAGATTATTATTGGGTTATACGTGACCCCATTTGCTTTTCTTTATTCAAACAAGTGTCAGGGGTTATTATGACCTCTAAGTTTCTTAGTTATCTTTATATTTAGATCCAAACCTGACCCCAGTTGCTATGTTAATTCCTTTAAGTATTTTCAGTTTTCTTGTTTTTTTTATATGTGTGTCTCTAATATAGTGGACTACCTTGATGTCATTGTTCTTTATTTTGGTATGGATCATAACTATTACCCCAGTTGCTTTGTATCTTCCTATTATTGGGGTTAAGTAAGTGACTCACCTATGATTGCTTATAGTTCTTTAATATTAATTGAGTTTACTTACTCACTCAATAACTGTCTTATTTCTAAATTTATATTTTATGTAATTTTCATGTTTTTAGTAATCAAATAAAAATTTAATTAGAGGCACTTTCACCACCATTTTTTTTTTAATAGGGGTTCGCAGTTACACCCATTTGAGCTTGTTCTTTTAATAATTAGGTGTGATCATACTACTCCAGTTAGCTTTTTTCTTTAATTAATATTGATATAATGATCATCTGATGATAAACCAGTTACTTTGTGTTCAATTCAGTTGGTTATCTTTTTTCTTTATATTGTTATCAATACGTGGACATCTAGTTGTCTTATGTTTCTAATAGTCATAGTTAAGCCAGATTAACATTGGATAAATTAAATTAACAAAATATATTATATATATATAATGACAATATATTATATATTAATATATATTAACATTATGAGTATTATATTATATATGTATTATATAATATATATTATATATTATTATAATTAAATATTATATAATTAATATAATATAATATTAATATAATATATAATATACTAATATACATTATATTAAATATATATTATATATATATATTATAATTATATATTTATATGATATATTATAAATATATAATATTAATAATTATAATATAATAATTATATATGTTATATATATTAATATATTATATATATATATATATATATATAAGTTTTAGTGGCACTGCTAACTCGAAGGATTAGTATCTTTTTTCCGTGGTACTATTAATTTATGGCTTCTTGCTGTATGCTTGTATTCTTAAGATTGGGTTATCAAATTAGTGTACCACTGTTATTTGTACTATTGTACTCTTCATATAAATATTGGGGTATTTGACAACCTATGATTTTCTATGGTTCTTTATAATTGATAGTCCACTCTGAACCCCAGTGCTTTTTCTACTTTAATATTTTCAAGTTCTTGTTTTAATTTGGGTCTACGTGTGACAACTAAAATGTAGTATTAATAAGGCGGGGTTAGTCTGATATTATTTAATTTTTAGGTATTTCTTTATTATATTGTGGTCAAAGTCTAACCCTAGAGTTACAAGTATCTTCATATTTGAGGTTTAGTGAACCCATCTAAGTGTTGCTTATTTCTTATATATTGTGGTATTACGTGATCCCAGTACTTAGACTTATTTCTAATATAATTGTGAAAGTTTCTTGTAATTTCATTGACAATTGTACGCCATCATTCAAACCCACATTTTATTTCTTTATTATATAATGGTAGTTCGCCGTTTACCCCTAAGCTTGCTTGTTTCTTATTTAAATTAGTATATACTGAAAAAAAAAATAAACCCCAGTTCTTTTTTCTTTATATTGTATATATGGTCACCGGTGATGAAACCCTAAGTTACTATTGCTTTATTACATATTGTAACAAGTTCTTAATTTTTCTATTTATTATTGTTATCACGTTGACACTAGTTCTTGTTCTTTAAAGGTGATCAAGTTAGCCAGATACATATTTTAGAATAATTAATATATATATTAAATTATTATAATATTATATAATTATATTAATATAATACTAATATAGATTAATATATATTATATATTTATTAATAGTTTAATATATATATAATATATATATATATAGGATATTATATAAATTATATTTATTAATATATATATAATAATATAATTATAATATATATATATAATATAATATATCATAATATATTATTAAATATATATATATATTATATATATATAATATATAATATATAATAATATATTATAATATAATATAAATACTAATATTTTAATATATAATTATTTATAAGTTAGGCACTGCTAACTTCAAAGTAAAGGATTATTATAACTATTCGTCTATTTAAATTTAAGGTAGTACTTCTGTGTTGTCTATGTTTCTGATATTGTGAGTTAATACGTGACTACTCCATTAGCTGTTTTCTTATCTATATTTGGTTATTTGACCCTAAATTTTCTGGTTTCTTTTATATTGGAGCCACCTGACTACCCAGTATGTCATTATTCTCTTTATTATTTTCAGTTTCTTTTATTTTTATTATATGGGTCTCTATAGTGGACTCCTTAGTTGCTATTATTCTTTAATTATTTTAGTGATATAGGTATTACTTATTAATATAAAAATATTTTTATTTCAGTCATTAATTATATTTAGTACTGACCTCACTAATATGGTGCTGGATCACTTATTATAGTGGGAAAGATTAAACTTAAAGGTTGTTGATATAACACCAGTTTCTAACATCTCAGATCCACTTATGAATGTAAAAAGAACTAAATCAATTAAAACCAACTTAAGAATAAACAAGGGAATTAAAAAAAAAATTTAATTAAGAAGTTTACCGTTTCGAGACCCATAACTAGGTTTCCCCTCTTCCAGAAACTATGTACCAAATTGTGTATGATTAGTAGTGAAAAGTTTTTTCATTGATTTCCTTTATCAATCGAGACACTTCACACTTACCTGTGTTATTAAAATTTAAAATAAACGAGGATCGCGTATACAAACACAAGATAGTGCTATTTGTATTAACATTAACCAAATGGTGAATCACAAGATAACACACCGAGGGCTATTCGCTATTTTATATAATTAGTTTAGGTCATCTCGTGAACATTTCCCTTACAGATTGATAGTTATACGCGATATGATTACAAAGTGATGTAACAGTTGGCTTATTTTCTTTCTACAGAATTGTTAAATGGTAATGCACGCTGATGCATCTATTTCGTATTCTATACATTAATAATGCAAGTTGACCAGATATCACTATTGTGAGGACAATCATTGTGATGAAGTGACCAATGGTTACTTATACTTATTCATTTAATCAGATATTAATAATTACTAATATTATCAATTTACTGATCTGTTCACCGCTGTAATACTATATAGTATTGTAAATTATTCTAATAATATTAATATTATATATCCTGAGCCCGGATTGATGACATTAAAAATCATAGAGTTTTAAAATATAAAACTTTATAGATCTATATATTCTATGATAAAATAACTAAGTTTTCTTACTCACTTAAGGGAAAGTAATCAAATTTATTTTATGTGCATCTTTTTAGTTTACTTATTTTTAAGATCTTTTAATTTTAACTTTTATTATTTTTGTTTTTATTTTTTTTTTTTTAAATAGTATATTTTTGTTAAGAGATATAAAATTATTATTTATTTTTACATTTATATTTTAGATTATCCTGATGAGGTAAGATCCTTACGTCAAGAAATTCTACTTAACTTTATGATAATTAATTATCTTAAATAAAATTTTTTTTTTTATAATAATTATCCTTTTCATATATATAATTCTTACTTGCCATCTCTCAACTAAAAGTTAATGTAAGATTGTCTAAATATAATATTCTCCGTATGGTGTAAGTAATTTTTATAATTTATTAATGTTTGAGCACTTAGCTAACTCTAGGTAAGATTTAAAGTACTATTTCGTGTCTTTTTAAATTTGTACTCTGCATTTGTTGCTGTTCTGATTAATTGAGGGTTACGTGATCACCCTATTATATTATATGTACTTTGTTGCTTTCATTAATTAGTTAATTTGATCCCTATAAGTTTCTTGAGTCTTTAATAATTATTGAGGCTCAACCTGTAACCCCAGTTGTACTGTCTCACTTATATTTTATTCAGGTTTTTTTAGTATTTTTATTTATATTATATATATATATAGTCACATATATATACTACTATTATATATAATATATATTGTGGGTCTCTATATAAGTGTAACCCTTAGGGCTTAGTTCTTTAATGATATTAATTATATATATATATATATATATATTATTATAATATATACGGGGAGCGAGTGTTACCCTAGTTACTTGTTCTTCATTATGGTTAGTTGACCCCAGTTGTCGTATCTTTATCTATAAGTGGCGTAATTTAACGTGATCCTACCAGCTGTAGCTTGTTCTATTTGTATGTAAGTATTCTGAGTTTCTTAACATATGGGATCACTTCACCCCCATTTTTAATTTCTTTATATTAATAATGGGTATTTCTGAGCTTATAGGTATACCCCATAGTGTCATTGTTACTTTACTTAATTAATGGTGGTAGACACGTAACCCACCTCCAGTTGCTATTTTTTTCTTTGTTAGTATTTGATTTTTTATATTTGTTGGGTTCACCGTGATTATTCCCTAGTTTAACTTGTCTTTATCTAGTATTATTGATTAAATTAATTTATTATTGTTTCTTATGTTCATTTATATTGTTATCAATTATATATTAGTTGATCATTTATAGTTTGTGGGTCATTTTCTTAATATGTAACGTGTATTTGCCATATACATTTTGAGGGTGATTACATTATATTAATTATGTATTATTATCTATTATATTATTTATTATTATTATTATATATTTATTATATATATTATTATTTAATTTATTTATAATTATTTATTTTATTATCTTAGTATTATTATTATTTATTATCTTAATTTAAAATTATATTATTATATATAATTATTATTATCATTATCCATTATTCTTGTTTCCATTTATATATATATATATAATAGGTATATAAATATTAAGAATTAGTGAATACCATAGATGAATACATATGTAATTTTATTCTGATATAATATTTATGACAATTATTATCGATAATCAGTGATAGGGATTTATATAGATTGGATATTAATTATAAAAAAAGATATATATATATAATATCCCTAAAAAGAAGATCTCTTGAATATTGTATGATATAAAAAATAATATTTGAATTTTGACCAAATATATAACTAGTTTCTTCAAATTATAATTTTTTTTTTTTTTTATTTGTTTATTAATTTTTTTTTATTTTATATTTTGTTTTGTGCACTGTCTTAACTTCGGAAGGATTAAGTATTTTACAGAAGTTAGTACTTATTATAAGTTATTGGCTGTTCCCTAGCGTTGTTATTCAATGTGACATTTTCTTATAAGAATTATATACGTGGTGTGTTCCGATTACACGATAACTCACCAATATAGTGATCTTTATATTATTCTTTCCAATTTATATTGGAAAAAAATTATATTAGAACCTAGATTCAAGGATTACAGTGAAATTAATATAATGAGAAGACCAAACGCTTTATCCCTCAACTATTTGAAAGTATATCCTTTGCAGTTTTCTCTTTTATATTTTTAATTTAAAAAATTGGAATGTGTCTATACTTTGAAATAAAGAATTTGATCGAACCTAAGATTGCGCGAATTGTTACTATTATTTGGTCAAACTGTGACCGCGTCACCCTATTCCCCATTTATGCTCCGATTTACTTCACTAATTAGGGCATAAAGGTACCCCAGCGATTGTCTTGGATCCCAAAATATCTAGTGATTCACGATTAAGACCCCAGCTGCTTGTGCAATTTATCAATATATTGCAATAAGTATTCATAAAGTCTCACTATGTAACTTCGGAGATACAATCATACTTTACCCCATTTCTATTAACTTAAATTCCATACAATAGGTCTCGCGCATAACCCCAGTGGCTTCCTTATACTTTATTATAATGGGTAACACATCGCTAATAACTCCAGTTAAGCTATTTTTAACCCTTAATAATAATCTAAATGAGGTCACGTTGAACCCAGTTTTACTGCTTTACATATTTGTCAGTTTCTTTTTCTTACATGTATCACGTTGAACCCACTAGTTTGCTTGTCTTAAGCAGTTGCTCAGATACATTGGGAAATATATATATATATATATACTATATCATATATATATATATACTATATAATTATATATATATATATAATATATAATTATATATAATATAATAATATATAATATATTATATAATTAAATATATATATATACTATATATATATATATATAAGTTATATATATCATATAATTTATAAAATGTGGGGCACTGCTAACTCGAAGATTTGACTTTTCGGGTCTTTAAATTTGGCTTCTGCGTTGCTTGTTCTTGATATTTGGGGTACCGTGACCCCATTTGCTTTTCGTCATATTGGGTTTGATTCTGACTCCTAGCTTACTGCGTTCCCTATACATATCATGAACCCATACCCTTGACCCACTAGTGCAACGTTTAGTTCTCTCTAATTATCTATTTCAGCCTATTCTATGCTTTATTTTTATAGCTGATGTGAATCATATAATCATACATACATACATAACAATACTGTACAACCCTATTTTAGCATCATATTTGGTCGAATTAATCAATAATCTAAGAGACAATACATAATAATATACATACCTAAATATTGAGTACTTTTTTAACTTATAATAGTAATAATGGTAAAGATTAGTATCACCCTCAGATTTAGCTGATTCTATATAATTGAAGTAATGTATATACAGTAGACAACATCAGCTGAGCGTTAATATTGTTTAACTAATATAATATGTAAGTTCTAATGATTTTACTATCTCACTACATAAGCAGTTCCTTCTTTCTCAACTTTTAATTAATTATCTTAATTATAAATTAAAGTTTTCGCCATATCATAATCACTCTACCAGATTTAGCTTGTCATCACTATTAACATATAAATCGATGAGCATCTAACCAGTAACTCCAGATGCCTATTATTCTTTAACTAATTTACCGGAGTACAAAGTTAGACACCCAGTTTAACTATTCAGCAATTTTAAATACAATTATTGATCAATAGTTTCTTTTATCATTTTACAATAATTATATTCAAATCGTAACACTAGTGTTTCTTGATATTCATTTAATGCACTTAAGTTTCTAGAATCGATAAACATGTGGGGAAATATAATAGAATAATTAAATATATTAATATTAATAATAATCATATTATAATTAAATATAATAAATTAAATATATAAATAAATAATAATATAATATAATTAATAATTAAATTATATTAAGAATTAAATATTATTAATAATATATATATTAATATAATATTTAATGAATATATATTAATAATATTAAATAATAATATAATTAATATATATCATACATACATTACATATACAACATACATACTATAATACATTAAACATGAATCTGAAATAGTTCTTGGAAAACAATACTATATACAATATACTATATATATATATAATACCATACATACAATATATTAATAATACATTAAATAATACGTCTAATGAGCCAGTATATAATGTAGTGGACAATTCGATATAATTAGTAAATACATAATAATTACGTCCTATGAGGATGAGTATAGAAAATGACAGCTTACTCAGTCTGATTTCTAAAAATAAGTTTAAATATCGGGTAAAAACAATCCAATATGTACATGGACGTTCCTATATATTAATTGTTGTTAAGACAAATATTTACGGTTTCTAGTTTACGAACCTCCCGCACGTGTGCAAACCACCCCACTCGAAGGATTTAGTACTTTCGGGTCTTAAAATTTGGCTTCTGCTGTTGCTTGTTCTTTGAATTGGGTTACGTGGACTCCGATTATACCGTTTGGTTTACTCCCGAGTAATTTGCGTTTATATGTTTTACCCTGAGGACGTTTCTGTATTCTTTATTGTAAACTTATTTAATTGTTAGGCCACCTGACTCCCAGTCGCTTGTTTCCTTTATAATTTTATCAGTTGCTTGTTTGTGTTTTGGCTTCTGTGACCCTTGTTGCTTTATCTATTTTAATATTTAAGTAGGGTCGTCCAATCGTTACTCCCAAGTTGCTTGTTCTTCATATTTAGGTTGAGTTAGGTGTACACCCAGTTTGAACTGGTTCTTTATTATATATTTGGGGTACTGACCCACAGCTGTCTATGTCTTTATATTGTAATAGATTTTCTTTGATTCTTTTCTAATTAGTAAAGTCACTTCACCCCATTTTTATCTTTATTAATAATGTATATGTGGTTCTGACTACCCCAGTATTACTTATGTTCTTATATATATATTAATAGGGGTTCATACGTTAAAGAACATAAATTGCTTTCTTTTATATATTATATTGAATATAGTGGATACTACGTGAAACCCAGTATACGTGCTTTAACATATTTGTTTCTTTTTTCTTTACTCAATTGTATAGCACTTTACAACTATGATTAGGCTTTTATACTGATATAAGTATTACAGGTACTCAGAGTGCTAGTAAAATAACATTTACAGGAGATTATCGAGTTGTTAATGATTAGATAGGTCTTTATATTAATTGACAAATCAAAGTTTCCTTTTATACTAATATATTACTTATTTATTAAATAAAAATGATATTATAGTTATTTATTTTATTTCTAAGTTCTATAAAAACCTGATTAAGAATATATCATTTATAAGTGACCCGGTATTTATAAGCGTGGAGCCTTATTTCATTCAATGGATTATATTGACTTGTATTGTAAGTGCTGCCTCAATATAACATATTATATAAGTATTATTTATGTATTGGTTAAGTATTATTGCCCTTATAAAATATCGTTATTTTATCATTAGTAATTATTTATATTCCGTTCAACTTGTTTACATCTATCAACTTCCATACACTTCGCAAGCGATATAATTAATGTCACGAAAAGAAACTCATCATATCTAATTTTGCAACTTTTGCCAATAATTTTCATTTATAATTTGAGTTCTTCTGCTGAGCTGTTACTTTTGATATTATGTGGTAATCGTACCCACTCTTATTGCTTGTACTTCAATATTTGGTTATTTTGACTACATAATGATTTCTTGGATTTCTATTATATTGAGGCCACCTGACCCCAATGACTTAAGTTCCTTATATTTTCCAGTTCTTGTTTTTTTATATATTGGGGTCTCTATTTAGACCCTAGTTGCTTATGTATCGTTATTAATTGGTTATAGTTCACGTATAAATATCCCCAGTGCTTTAGTTAACTATTCATAATTGGGTAATATAGGTTGACCCCTATTAAGTATGCTTGGTTCATTTAATATGTATTAAGGTTTATTTATATTATAATTATTGATACTTACTTATATATATTGTAAGTTTTCTAAGTTTGCACATAGGAGTCACTTCACCCCATTTTTTCTTTATAAATTGTTCTCAAGGTTACCCCAGTTGCTTGCTTCTTATAGGGGTGTCACAGATAAAACCAAGTGATTGCTATTTTCTTTAATATTAGCTTAAACTTTACTCCCTTACTATTGCTCTATTTATATTAAATAATTGTACTAAGTTTTTATTATTTCTTTACATTGTTGTCAATCAGTTGACACTATGATGCTGGTTCTTATATGCCGTTTGCCAGATACATTTAGTGAAATATATAATTAATATATAAAATAATTTTATATTAGTGACACCTAAGTTTCTTATCTCTTTTATAAATAATTTTATCAACGTATTATATTCAATATAAGGTATATAACAACAAATCGAATTGATTATTCCATAAATAAGGAATTTATTTTAGAATCTGTTAAAATAACTCACAACTAAAGTACCCAAATATAGATTTATTAATATTTTATTTCCGTATCCCACATATTAAACAGAAACACATAATATTGAACTAATTACAAACACGAAATAATATTGAATAAACATATACCGCTCAGAGTATCACTTTATACGAATTAAAATTACTTTCGCTTTAAAGAAGTGCAATACCGTGTAACTGGCAGTAAGTTAAGTGAAGACATAATTAATTCTATTTATGAGTGTCCTTTATGTACCCGACATTTGAAAAAAATAAAATTAATATTAATATATACAATTATATGGTCTTAACAATAATTGAGAATAATTAAAAATGACTTATTATAATTAAATTACTGGTAACATTTAAAATGAAATAATTTATATATATCTCTATCTGTATAAATGAATTGTATTCCAAGTTCAAAATGCAGATTCAAGTAAGAGTTTATGGTATTTAATTATTTTAAAATATATAGATAAATATCTTTATGATACACTGGTGCCCACCTAGTCTAACTCAGAAGGATATTTAGATAACTTATCGGTCTTTAAATTTGGCTTTCTGCCTGTTGCTTGTTCGTTCGGATATCCGACCTACCCATTTGGCGTTATTCTACAACAATTTGGTGGATTAAGGTCACAATATTGGAACCCCTAGCTGCTTTCGCCTATATATTATCTGTGAAGGCCTTTCGCGTTGAACCTCTCACCAAGTCCTAATCTTCATAGACTCCTTTTTCTTCAAGTTCTCAAGTTATTGTATTTTTAATATAATATTATGCGAGGCGCTCTGTCTGACCAAGTAGGCTCATTGTCCTATTATATTATGTGTGGTCATGCTGATCAAAGGCGCGCAACCGGAAAAGCTCTAGTTTATACCTTCATCAGTTCGCGTTTGAGTGGTAAGAGTCCTCCAGTTGCCATAGCCGCCTCTTCTGTATTTGGCCTTGCTATGATGACCCTCGAGTTGCTTGTTCTTGGTAAATAGTGTACATACGTTTACTTGTTATCTTTACACATGCAAAGTCAACTCTCAATCCCCTATCTTATTTTTATCTAATATAAATGGTTACACCATTATACCCCAGTCGCATAAATTGTCCCATTTCTATAAATCGAGTAAGCTAGTCACCTGTAAACCACCCAGTCTAGTGCTTTTCTCGTATAAAATATGTGAAGCCATAACATCTAGGTCCATAAACACGATAGAACCCAGTTTACTGACTATCAACATTATTAGTCAGTTTCATTATTTTACAATGTTTTATCACCGACAAATTTTGTGACAAAAGTGATTTTCAAGTAATACAATATACATTTAGGTACATTAATACTAACTAATACATATTAACAATAAATTAATAACATTAATATAAATATAATATAGAATAGTTTGTAAATTAACCGCCTAAGTTAGACACTTCCAAATACACGAAAGTTTAAAAGATTATATCCATATTAAATTAAAATATTAATATATATAATAATTAATAATAATATATAAAAATAATAGATTAATTTAAATAATTATAATAATAATATAATTTTAATAAAAATAATAAAATAATTATAATAAGTAATCAAATAATATAATAAAATTAATATAATTAATGAATAAATAATTAATAATAATATTTAATATATATTATTAAATTAATATATAAATAATATTACATAAAGTATATATAATATAATTTAAATTATATAATTAATAATATAATATAAATTATATTTAATAATAATATTATATAATAAAATATATATATAATAATATAAATTAAGAATATAAATTAATTATATAATAATAAAATTTAATAAATTAATTAATTTAAAATTATATAATTTATATAAGTAGTAGATCACTATGCATTCTAAACTCAGTGATAAATAGAACGTTAAAAGAACAAGACTTGCTGTCATATTAAAATAATAATATTGTGCTTCATAACCTCTGCTTAAATGTATCTTATTATAGTTTGTAATTAAAACGTGGCATTACTACGAAAGTTAGAGATTTAATTTGAACCCATTAGCCAATTTAACTGATATCTTTAAATATATAATATTAATATTAGGCTCAACCTACCCAGTGAATCCAAATATATCTTACTAATTTTCAAGGTTTACTTTAGATCTAATTATAAATATTATATTGGTGGTCTCAATTTGACACCTTTTTAGCAATTTGCATTTTTATATTGAAGTGTCACTTACACCCATTGCTTAATTCTATCTATATTGGGTTTAGAATAATAATGAACCCTACAGTTTCTAGAGTTCTAATTTATTAATAGATAATAGGTTACGTTACCCCAAGAGCTTAGCTTGTTTTCCATTATATTAATTATAAGTTTCTATAGTAATTCATATATATATACATTGGAGTCACTTCAACTCCCAATTTATTTACATATTTAAAGGGTTCGGCTGAATTAAAATCACAGCCATAGCATAATATGAAATTCTTATAAATTAAAATTTAAAATTAATAAGTAATAGTCACGATTAAACCCCTACAAGTTGCTAATTTTATCTATATATTCTAGAGGTCAACGGACAACCACCAATGATTACCAGAGCTTTATACAATTGTCAACGAGACTATCATTTTCCATTTACCTACAATGTTAATACTACATATACGCTTGACACTTAGTACCTTAAGTTACTCATAATTGCATTGCCAAGAACATTGGGAAAACTTTATACATATAAATACATATATTTAAGTCTTTATTATATAACCGCTATCAAATCTTTTCTACGATTTTAAAGAATATAACTATTATATATAAATTAATTAATAATTATAAGTATATAATATAATTATATATATAAATAATAATTAAATTATATAATTAATAAAATATATCTAATATATAATTATAATAATATAATTATAATAATTAATATAATAATTAAATATAAAATAATAATTAAATATATAATTATAATTATATAATAATTAATAATATATAATTATTAAATAAATATATATAATTAAATTATATTAATATATAAAAGTGTGACACTGCTAACTACGAAAGTAATTTATAATATCTTCGAGTCATTTAAATTTGGATCTAATCTTGTGTACATTTTGTTCCTTGATAATTGGGAAACGATTAGAATACTCCATATTTCTATGTACTTCACATGTATATTGAAGTTAATAATTATTTGACCTCTAAGTTTATATCTGAGTTAACTTATATAATATTATTGAAGAGCCACCTTGACCCCAAGCTTTGTTCCTATTATTTTCAGTTTCTTGTTTTAATATAAATTGGATCTTCATAATAATGTGACCCTATGTATATGCTTGTATCTATATATTATGTAATAATAATAATATAATAATAATAAATAAATAATGACACGTAACTATCCCAGTAAAAAAATAATTCTATAACTTCATAATTGTAATAAGAGTGGAATATAGATGACCAATACCAGTTGCTGGATTACTAATTAATTAGAGTTATCGTACTCACAGCATGTCTTGTTCATTATAAAAATTAGTAAGTATTCATATGTTCTTTACTATTAGGTCTTCCTCCAGTTCTCCTAAAATCTTTTTCCAATAATAATAAATGCGTTCGACAAAGTTTGCACCCCAGAAGAGCTTTTCATAATACTAATTGAGTGTCCAGCAACGATAAACTTCCACACCTTGCTATATACCCATCACAATTTATATTGAGCGTTCAAATATGTTGAAACCCTATGATCAGCAATTGCCAGTTATCAAATTTGAGTTCATGGTATATCCATATTTTTCTGATGTCATTTTAAAATCACGTAAAACCACTAAAGTTTTGGGTGCTGGTAAGATTCTGGCTTTAAAGCCCTTTAGATCAATGCTAAACATATTCGAGCGAAGAAGATTTAGATGTAATTCTCTTTAGAGCTCCACACGTAATAAATAAATGATATTAATTATATTAAAGTTGTTAGTATTATAATCATTATTAAGTAATATGATGATTAAGTGTAAGCTTATGTAAGCCATACTTAAATCCATATATTATATTAAAAAATTTGATTATAATATATTAAAAACATATATACATAATATACATCTATATAATTAATTAAAATAACCTTAATTTAACTAATAACATTTAATTACAACACACATAACAATACATATATACATATTAACATACCCAGTTAACATATAATAATTAATAAATAATAATATAATATAAATTATAAATATAAGAATATATTATAGATAAATTAAATTATATTAATAATATAATATAATTAATATATTAAATAATAAATAAAATTAAAATATATATATAATTAATAATTATATATTATATAAAATATTAATTTTATATAAATCATGTAGGTGAACACCTGCTAACTGACGAAGGTATAATTTTAGTAATATCTTTATAACGCGTAGAGTCTTATAAATTTGGCTATTTCTGAACTGTTGCTTGAGTTTTTCTTAGATATTGATAGTTACGTTGACTACCATTATGCTTGTTCTTTACAATATTATATTAGGAGTAGATGTTAATTATGGTAACCCTAAGTATATTACTTAATGAATCTTTAAATAATAATTTAATTATAATATATGATCTAATTTATTGCCTTCGTATCCTTTATATCTATTCGTTTCTATGTTATTTATTTAATATATATTGGCCATACAGTGTCTCACCAAGTTTGACCAACTTTATTAGCTTATCAATTTTTATATTGGAATGGAGTTCACGATTAAATTGACCCCAGTTGCTGATATCTTTCATTAAAGTTGTGATTTACTGAGTAACTCATGACATAGCTAACTTGAAAAGTTTCAAGAGTTTGGGGAATATACGTTGACCCCAAGTCTACTTTGTATATCTAATATTATTGGTAAATTAACGTTTCTTTACATAGCAGTCATCAAATTCTACCCCATTTTTATTACCATACCTCTGTCTATCATTTTATCAAACAGTCCACTGTCACGTTCAGCAGCTTTCAAACAATCCTGTCACACGAGTCGCCAGCTTTTCTTTCCTATATATTTTTTTCTTTATATACAGAAAACTGATTTGGGTTATTATAACGTGTGCATAACAAGATAAGGACATCGACTCTCAGGAAGACTGCATCGTGGACATGGCTAAAGAATTCATTCAGTGGCTCCTGCGTTTTTAAAACTAGTATTGGTCAAGTAGAAGAGAGGCGTAAATGACATCACACGCACCAAGAAGACTTTTACTGGTTATAGTGCATGAATATATTTCTTCAATATTATTATATTATTCACAATATATATATATATAGAGAAAGATATAGATATTATATATATATTGTTATTGGTTAAGGATATATATATATATATATATATATATATATATTATATATATATATATATATATTTCTTTATAAAATAAATGTTGAAAATAGAAGTCAGATTCCTTTCAATAAATGTCTTTCAATAATAACTTTTATTCTTCCTTTTAACAGAATGTATATTCTTCAATATCAATAAACATCAGATTTATTTACAGTAATTTAATCTTCTTATAGTCTAGTATAATATTCATAAATATATAAATGGAAATACGAGTCTGTAAATAATGCTTTGAGAGAGTGAGGTTTCATAAAATTCAATACATGGACTTTGCGAGAGAGAGAGAAATAACTTATTTATAAAAATATCTGACAAACGTAGATTCGTGATTTTATTAAAATATATCCAATCAATAATATTTCAGAACAAATAGTCTTTTCTTTAAATCAAATAATCATGTAGAATGATAATAAATATGCTTCTGTATAATTTATACTGCACAATGCTATAAGAAAGATTCACACTTACGGTGATACGGTATACAATATAATTGCAAACAATGACGCGATCACTGGCTAGATCGGTTGAATAATAGGCTTATCAATAACGTAGAAATCAAATAAATAAATAGTAGAAATAACTTCACTCGTATTTGAATAATAAATTAGTACAATAAATATCACTTGAGTTATCTTAAATCATTAGATGAACTCGTAATGTTAATATCACAGTAAAACTCTTTTCTGCACAGCAGCAGTCTTTGACACATCTCTCTCACATGAAACCAGCGACAGACTCTCTCGAATGCTGCGTTGCATTCTATCATATACTACAATATTTCAGGGCTTACCAACTCGTGGTACTTTTGCCCTTGAAACTAAATACTACTTTATACAAATGAATATAATTTACATGATTTGTTTTTTTACCTAACTATACGAATAAATATATATAATATATATAATTATGTGGGTATATATATATATATATATATATTATATATATATATATATATATATATATATATATATATATATATATATATATATATGTTATATATATTATATATATTGTAAAAAAAAAAACTGAATGATGAGAAAGGGAGAAGTAAATAAATAAATAAATACACAAATGATAAAAGAAAAATAAGAGAAGTAGGTAAGAAAGAAAACTTACTAGAAATACTGGAAGAATAGAAATCTGACATTTTCCAAGAGTCCGTTGTGTTCCAATAACAGCTCTTCAAGAACCCACCATGAATTGCTGAGCTGCTCTTTCTTTCTCTTATATCCTTCACAGAAGAATACTCCTCACAGATTTCATATGAAATATTATAAAAAGGGTTAGAAAAACGTTAATAAAATAAAGGTATAAAATGGACAAAAGAAGGAAAGTATTTACCTAGTGTAATGACTCTTTTTAGTTTAAATCAAGACATGAATACTCTAACTCATAAATAATAATATTGAATAGAAATTGGTGAAATGGTCAAAGAAACACCAATCATTGATCAGCATTTAATATAATAAAGAATATTAATAGTTTTATGGCCCTATATAATTTTATAGGTAAATATTTGTTTGCTTTTAGTAATATATGTAATTTTAGTCTGATACCGATATGTTCTTACTACTGATAATCGCGGCAACTTGTGCCGACCGATACTGATACTTGTTTAGTACAAATAAACGTGGTAACGACACGTGTCGTACGATACCGATACCTGAGCTGATAAGATCGGTTATCTTATCTTCGAACGTAGGTAATGAATATCTTTTAATGTGAACAGCAAAGGTGTTTGAATGCGAAAAGCGTATAGATTTTTATGCAGACAGTTGTAAGCTTTTAATGTGAGCAATTATGTTTACATGCGGATAGCTGATAAATGTGCATGCGGATAGCGGATAAATGTGCATGCGGATAGTGGTAAGCCAATTTAACATGATTATCTATTTTTATTTATGAAAGATTTCATTTATTTCTTATTTAAAATTAATAGTAATATATACATGTGCTGGTATTTTCAGCCGTTTTCTTAATATATATAAATATACTGGTATTACCAGCCCAGAGATCTACTTTTTTTTTGTAGAGTAGTGTACCTTAAATATTTACATATCACAACTCTGTCTTATTTAATAATTCACTGGACGTTGAAAATCACTAAAACTATAACTACACATTAAGGTCTGTTACGTTATACACTAAAAACTGTCTTTAAATTTTTTTTTTTTAAAGTTAATAATTGTTTATGGGGATTTGTCTTTTATATCTTCACAAATAAATATTGAGTCTTATAGACTTATAGAGAAGAAGTGCTTCTTGGGCTTTAATAGAGGAATCTTCAAGACAAACTTGTGGACGCGATGAGAATGGAGAATGATATCTTCAACTGCAGGAGATAGTTTTGGGATCCTGAACTTCAGGAGATCGTTTGAATCTCCTACCCGAAACCTAAATTAGAACAGAATTCTAATTATTCTATGCTTTATATATAGGAATATCTTATTAGAAAATAAGGAAATAATTGTTACCTCTGTCTATCAGAGGTTGCGTTTGGAAGAAGTAGAATAGAATACTAATTGGTATCACACCCAGGCTTAGGGAACTGTCTGATATACAGCAGAAATTTAATAGTAGCCGGGGACCATGGAGAATATTGATTCGTGCGTACTCACAGATTCTAAAAACAATAATAATAAAAACTATAAGCCCTAAATATATATAAATGTAAACTAAAAGTAAACACAATTCTACCATCTCTTTATACTTTCAGAAGAACTCAAAAGTCCTCTTGAATATAGTAGTTAACTTATCCAATTTAGTCTATAAATCATGTTGTTTGATAAACCTGATTGATCCAATGCTGTAAACCTCCTTGTAATTATCCTCGGATTATTTAGATTATATCTAAGCAGAGCCTCTGATATTACATACCTCCCCACCCGTCATAACCATGACGGAAAAAGAGTGGAGGCTTAGGAACGAAAGAACTGAAAAAAAAACTGAAAGCTAACCAACTAGAACTAATAATGGATGTGTAAAGGACTGTAAATGCTTAATCGGGAATAAAAGCGGTGGCTCACTGCCGGTCATCGTATGCGGAACAACAAAAAAAATTGTCAAACAATATACGCGGGAGGTTTATTTTTCACTAAATTAATTACAGATTTTCCTGGTTTATTTTATCCATTTAAGCACAAATTTTCAATTTATTTACATTTTTTTTTAAATACCTTACGTGAAGACAATTTTCTTATAATTCAATTACATTCTTTTCGAAATACTTTATCATTTTCTCATTTTCTAATATATTTTATCATTTTCTAATATATTCATAATTCAATTACATTCTTTTCGAAATACTTTATCATTTTCTCATTTTCCAATATATTTTCCCATTTTCTAATATATTTACAGGTTACTAAAATTATTTATTTACATTGGTTCGAAATTTTCAATAATTTATTTACTTTTTTTTTTGAAATATTGTATTATTTTACAATATATTTCCATTGTCACAAATCTTCTACCATTACATTCATTCATTCCAAAAATGCGCATGCATCTATGGCACATGAAAGGACTTACCTGGATACCTCAATCTTATTATAGGTGGCTCCAGGTCGATAAAATATGGAAAGCAATCAAAAACATAAATCCTCTTTTAAGGGTTTTGTTTTTATTTTTAGTAATTGTAATATTATCAATAGGGGTCAATTGAGAATTAGTGTTTCTTCCTTGGTGGATGCTTTGGAGGATGCAACTCGTACCATTTGATCATGGATTTATCCCAATCCGATAACTCCCAACTATCACTTGCATTTATCTTCGTATTTTGCTGGGGTTTTACTGTACTCGGCGCAGTGGTTGTATTTGTACTGCTGTTAAATTGTACATCATTTTGTAGAGAAAGATAGGGCATACTAAGAATGGTTCCTACTTGTTTATGATCAGAAATAGTAGAAATAGGAAGCTCTTTAGACAATTTGGAAGTATTTAAGCCATCTGATGGAACATTATTTATACCTTTTTTAGGGATGATCCTGTTAGATCTTTGAACAATTAAATTTTGTGAGGCTGAATTAGGATTTGGAGAATCTCTTTTTATCATAGAATATGTAGAATATAGAGGATCACTGGGAATCATTAAATTACAATGCAGGGCATTACTGTGGATCGAAATTGAGTTTGGAGAATCTTTGGGGATCGTAATATTTGAATTTAGAGAGTTTGGAGGATCTCGTTGGATCGTAATATTTGAATTATTATGTATAGGCTTTATGCCTTCTGAAATATCCTGGTTATTTTTATTATTAGAAAGTAGAGGTAAATTTATACTTGTTTGAGGATTTAGAGAGTTGTCCTGTTTAATAATAGTTAATTTATTAATCTCCTGTGCATTGTTCACTTTATTCAGTCCCTCTTCATTTGAAGATTGTACTGGAGGGGATTCTAGAATTGGATCAAGTCATAAGGGACTTTTGACATTTGTAAGATCTTTAGAAGAATTTTTAGCTAACCACTGTGGGCATTCTATTCCCAAATGTTTGCCGGTACATATGGGACATTCGTCGTTATCACAATACGGTCTCTTTTGTTTTCTTTGCGGACAGTGATTTATTATATGTCCCTGTTGTTTACAGTGCATACATTTATTCTAATGAGTATAGCAAGCGGGATACAAATGTCCTCGTTTTTTACTTGTTTATGACCAGAAATAGTAGAAATAGGAAGCTCGTTAGACAATTTTGGATTATTCAGTAGGTACAATGAGGAGGTTTATTACCCTTGGACGACCATGGTTGATGTGGAGGTCTTTGTGAATTTGTAGTTACATAATGGTACTTTTTATGGCTAGTGACGTTGCCAGTATGGTCAGTAGTTGTTCGAGACTCTCGTTGAGTTGTCGTTAGAACAATATTAATTAGTTGAGTAAGTACTCCCAATATCTGTTGGTTTTGTTCGACAATTTTTAACAGCAAAACTTTATTTTCTTGTTCTTGTGACGGTGGGTTTGTCACAGGTATTGGATGCTGATAACTTCCCACTGATAATGGAACCGGCTGATAAGGCGCAAATGGGGCGGACGAAATAGGCTGTTGATATACATTTATTCCTGGTTGTAATCCACCAAGATATGGACTTGTTATAGCAATTCTTTCTGGCGGCAAATTCAGTGTAGACACAGTAACCGTCACCGGGGGAGACGTCGTAAAGAGGAGGGTACTGAGCCTATCGAGTGTGTTGGACCTCCGTTCAACACCCCCGAAGACTCAGCAATTTCGAAGGGGGATGGTACATGGACGATGCTTTCAGATGTCATCAAGTTCGTTGTTTGGTCACTTTCATCGATCTTAACTTTCGCCTTGTCGCTCGCGATTAAGTCTTTATTTTCGGCCATATTTTGATACTTTGTGTTAATTTAGAGAATTGGAGGGTAATTGACTTGAAATTGAATGTATGAATGTAAGTTTAAGTGTACAAAATTTGTTTCTACTGTAACGTTTGTGGAGGTATTAGAAAAGATATTTAAAAAATAGAAATCGTTGCGTCGCAATAGGAAAAAGAATCAAAAATTTATCAAAACTGTGACATAAACAAAAATTGAACGAATAGAAAGAAAAAGAAGGAAGAAAAAGAAAGAAAAGCAGCAGATACGTAATAGGCAGCTTCTCAAAGAATAGAGAACTACGCTCTGCTACCAATGTAATAAAAAAACTGAATGATGAGAAAGGGAGAAGTAATAAATAAATAAATACACAAATGATAAAAGAAAAACAAGAGAAGTAGGTAAGAAAGAAAACTTACTAGAAATACTGGAAGAATAGAAATCTGACCTTTTCCAAGAGTCCGTTGTGTTCCAATAACAGCTCTTCAAGAAACTACCATGGATTATTGTGCTGCTCTTTCTCTCTTATATCCTTCACAGAAGAATACTCCTCACAGATTTCATATGAAATATTATAAAAAGAGTTAGAAAAACGTTAATAAAATAAAGGTATAAAATGGACAAAAGAAGGAAAGTATTTACCTAGTGTAATGACTCTTTTTAGTTCACATTAAAACATGAATACTCCAACTCATAAATAATAATACTGAATAGAAATTTGTGAAATGGTCAAAGAAACACCAATCATTGATCAGTATTTAATGCAATAAAGAATATTAATAAATAGTTTTATGGCCCTATATAATTTTATAGGTAAATATTTGTTTGCTTTTAGTAATATATGTAATTTTAGTCTGATACCGATGTTCTTACTACTGATAATCGTGGCAACTTGTGCCGACCGATACTGATACTTGTTTAGTACAAATAAACGTGGTAACGACACGTGTCGTACGATACCGATACCTGAGCTGATAAGATCGGTTATCTTATCTTCGAACGTAGGTAATGAATATCTTTTAATGTGAACAGCAAAGGTGTTTGAATGCGAAAAGCGTATAGATTTTTATGCAGACAGTTGTAAGCTTTTAATGTGAGCAATTATGTTTACATGCGGATAGCGGATAAATGTGCATGCGGATAGCGGATAAATGTGCATGCGGATAGTGGTAAGCCAATTTAACATGATTATCTATTTTTATTTATGAAAGATTTCATTTATTTCTTATTTAAAATTAATAGTAATATATACATATGCTGGTATTTTCAGCCGTTTTTTTAATATATATAAATATACTGGTATTTCCAGCCCAGAGATCTACTTTTTTTTTGTAGAGTAGTGTACCTTAAATATTTACATATCACAACTCTGTCTTATTTAATAATTCACTGGACGTTGAAAATCACTAAAACTATAACTACACATTAAGGTCTGTTACGTTATACACTAAAAACTGTCTTTAAATTTTTTTTTTTTAAAGTTAATAATTGTTTATGGGGATTTGTCTTTTATATCTTAACAAATAAATATTGAGTCTTATAGACTTATAGAGAAGAAGTGCTTCTTGGGCTTTAATAGAGGAATCTTCAAGACAAACTTGTGGACGCGATGAGAATGGAGAATGATATCTTCAACTGCAGGAGATAGTTTTGGGATCCTGAACTTCAGGAGATCTTTTGAATCTCCTACCCAAAACCTAAATTAGAACAGAATTCTAATTATTCTATGCTTTATATATAGGAATATCTTATTAGAAAATAAGGAAATAATTGTTACCTCTGTCTATCAGAGGTTGCGTTTGGAAGAAGTAGAATAGAATACTAATTGGTATCACACCCAGGCTTAGGGAACTGTCTGATATACAGCAGAAATTTAATAGTAGCCGGGGACCATGGAGAATATTGATTCGTGCGTACTCACAGATTCTAAAAATAATAATAAAAACTATAAGCCCTAAATATATATAAATGTAAACTAAAACACAATTCTACCATCTCTTTATACATACTTTTAGAAGAACTCAAAAGTCCTCTTGAATATAGTAGTTAACTTACTTGGAAAAGTAAGTGTATAATGGATGACATTCAATAAACCTGATTGATCCACGTCGTAACTTTGTAATATTTGTAATAACCTCGATTATTTAGATTATATCTATAAAGGAGAAATTTTGGGATATTACAATATATATATATATATATATATATATATATATATATATATATATATATATATATATATATATATATATATATATATATATATATATATATATAAAATATTAAAAGGTAAGAAGAGAGAGAGTATATATATATATATTATATTATAAGTTATATCTATTACTATATATATGATATATACATATATACATAAGGTATATATATATATATATGTATGTTGTTATTATTGCTGCTGTTATTACAAAAGCTGTGCTATTGGCTATATATACTAAGGCTGTATTGTTACAGTTACTAAGGCATATGCTATTGGCTATTATTGCTGGTTGCTGCCATACATGGCTATATATGTATGCTGCTGGGTTATTACTGAGCGAAGAGTTATACAGCATACAGTGATAGATATATATATATGTATACATGTCATGGCTATTATTACATATAAAGGAAGGGATTATTGTTGCCATATATACATATATTACATATATTATTACATACACATATATATATTGGTCTTTTATGGATATACATATATATATTTATTATATATATATATATATATATATATATATATATATATATATATAATATATATATATATATATATATATATTATAGAGAGTATATATATATAGTTATGGTTGTCGACATATTATACATATATATATATGAAGATATATATATATACTATTATTGGCAGATAGCATATATACATATGTGTATATTATACATATATCGATATGTTAGATGAAGGTATATGCATAAGTGAGTGTTATTATTACATATATATATATATATATACATGCTAAGGTCTATTAGATCCATATACATATACATGTATGGAGTCTCAAGTATACATATATATATATAAATAGGTTAGTATATATTAGCATATTTATATATATATATATATATATTGGTATGCCATATTTAATTATATTATTGTTATTATATATTATTATATACATATTTTTCTTTGATTTTTTCTTTGGCCACTCTATAGCAGCAGTTGTAAACTGCAACCATTGATCCTTTAAATCTATAAATATTGATAGTGGTATTACACAGGGTTCTGCCCTTTTCCTAACTCTTTTTTTTTTTTAACTTTTCATTAATAACTTTCACTATTTATTTCTTGAATAAGCCAAATTGGTGGGATTTTAGTTACAGGAATTTGACAAGCCCTGTGGGAAAAAGCCAGGATTGCATGAGAACATGTTTGTTATGGTTGATGACAGTCTGATAGGTCCATGTGGCTTCTTACTGTCTCTATATTTCTAATGTAATGTTCTAATGTTCTCTACATATACTTCTATGCTGACGACTCCACCCTTCATTACTTATATTGAAAGATGTCCAACCCATCAACAAGTTGCTCAAGCTAGAAAGGTGGCTTTGGAGCATTTAACCTCTGACCTTCCTTGAATTTCTAATTTAATCATTGAGAACATGGTTGTTTTCAGTTCCTCAAAAACCCAATTCCTTTATCTTACTACTCAACATAATCTTCTGCACAACTATATCATCATCTTTTTAAATGCACAACTCAAACCTTTATCTGTCCTTAATATCTTGGTACACAATCTCATCCTTTCTCTGTCCAACTCTGACCCCAGACTTAACCGCTATGCTCAATCTTGTAAAGTTTGGAACACTTCCTTTTTCTATTTTCCAAACACTTTGACTTGCACACTTTAAAAAAAATGTGTATTGGGGCATGTCAGCTTTTGAACTGGATCTGGATTGTGAATTTCTCCCAGCTCTGATGGAATTTGGTAAGACTCTAGCCTTTTCCAACCAAAGGATATATATATATATATATATATATATAAGGCTGGTTGGCTGTTGTTGCTGGCTATTGTGCCATATATGGCTACGCTGCTACGCTGCTGCCATATATATAGTATACCGTTATATATATATAATATATTTTTTTTTTTTTTATATATATACATATTATTTTTACATATAAATATGTTATTCATTATTACATAGACATATATATATATATATATATTATATATATATATTATATATATATATATATATAAAGGTTGCTACTACCCTTGTAATATGTTGCTGTTGCTGTTGCTCTTATTGCTATTATTGATTTTTACATATATTGCAGAGTTAGTTATTTATATATATATATATATATATATATATATATATATATATATATATTATAGAATGGATATACAGGTATATGATTCTTCGTCAATTTATGTGTATAGAAGATATATAAAAGAATATATATATATATATATATATATATATTATATATATATATATATATATATATATATATATATAAGTTTTTATCAGGAAAGTAATTATTTTGTTTCAAAAATGAAAGTATGGTCTTTTTTTTTTCTTCTTCTTTTTTTGGTATTCATTTTCATCTTCTAAATATGTGAAAGTATCACCCTCCAGAAAAGGTAGGTTCTTAATTTTGGTACTGTATATATAGCAGACAAATTAATGTTAAACCTTGTTTTTCCAATAGTAATTATTTACACCCTTTTATTGTTGATTAATGTATTGAATTGTCACAATTTTCATTTTTTGTAGTTATTATAAAATGGTAAAGAGTACTCCAGACACATGCAATATGTTCACATGTTTTTGCTGGTGCATTTACTTATGAAAATGTATTTTACTATTATATTTGAACCTTAAATTTTAATTTCTATTTTAATTTCTATCATGGTATTCTTGCACTATATATTGGAAATTTTATTATTATTATTAAGCTACTAAGTTTTTTCTTGAGAGGTTAATGATAATTTCTTGCTACAAGATCCGAAAATAATTATTTTTATCTTATTAAAATAAAAGAAGCGAAGGATATATTATAAATATTTAATTATTATTATTATTATTATTATTATTATTTATTATTATTATTATTATTATTATTATTGTTAATTATTATTATTATTATTATTATTATTATTATTATTATTATTATTATTATTATTATTATTATTATTATTATTATTATTATTATTATTATTATTATTATTATTATTATTATTATTATTATTATTATTATTATTATTATTATTATTATTATTATTATTATTATTTTTATTACTATTATTATTATAGTTTTTCAATACCTATTGATGTTATAGTGTCAATTCTAGCCCAGTACTACATTTTCTCAACTGTTTCTCAAATTTGTCAATTTTATTCTTTAAAAGGTACTTCTTCAAGAATGTTTTATAATTACAACTTATATTATATTTTATATTTAATCATTTAATTCCTTTATTTTTAATTTATTACATGCATTCATTTATTTTTATTAAACTCACCCTGTTATTTTCCAAAAGGGGTTTATTCAATTTGGGTACTCAATAGTTTTTGTAGATTATCCTACAAGACAGTAAACTGTAAATGATAACATCAAGTTTACTATTATATACTAGTCTATAATGCTTAGAACTTTAAATTACATAAATTACATTAGTTACGTTATTAATTATTTCCTTTATTTTTAGTCACTAACCTTGAAAGTATTTTTACAATCCACTTTAGATGTCTTCTGGGCTGTATTCACTTTGATTTTTTAAACACAATTAATTGTTTTTGGACAAATCTATGTTCATCTATTTTTATTTGTCTTACACAAAATTATCATTAAAGAGTATATATGAATCATTTATTACATAACTATAAAAAAGAAACAGCATTATAATACCTATAAATTTCACAAGGTTTGACAATAAATAAATCCATATTTTATATTATACTTAAAATCAAAACACAGGCTGGATCAGTAGAATGTCCAGACTGGTAATGATAAACACTTTAAATCTACACAAACAATGAATAAATACCTATTTACCATTTATGCTTAATTGTTTTTACCTCACTTGTTTCATTAATTTACAAATTACGACTCTCCCATTCCCTTTATATATACATATACTATATATATAGTGTATATTGCTGCTTATATATAGAGTATAGAGTATATATATATATATATATATATATATATTATATATATATATATATATGTTATAAATATATATATATATGTTGTTGCTGGTTGTTATATATATATAGTATATGCTACAGTTGAAGAAGAAGAAGATATATATATATATATGTTATTGTTATATATATAGCAGCACATATCTTCCCTACAGCTATATATATATATATGGTGGTATATATATAGTGAGAGTATATATATATATATATATATATATATATATATTTCCCTGTTTCTATAACCCTTTTATTATATTACAGGTATTTGTTTTCATTGACCTGTGTGTACCTAAATGGTAGGATCGGATTCGGAAGATTGCAATCTTGGATGAGAGATTCTGTGGACACACACGTTATACTTAAGTCTACACTTTGGATGAAATGATATGCTTCAAACACGAGGAGAATAAGATAGGATCTTCTTATAAATAAATTTACTAGTCTACTATTGTTCATATGCCTTAACAAATAATATTCAATAACGGAGTTTTATATCCTTTTTTTTATTTACATAAAATATTCTTGAAATGTCAATCTTAATGCATAATAGGATTCTTAACATAAAATAGTATTTCTTAGATCTGAATATTCTTTACAATAGATTCAACAAATAAATAATATCAGAGTCATAAATTGAATAGATACGAGTGGGAGAGATATAAAATAAGGTCGGATTGTGTTACCTGGATTACAGCCTTTATATGTGAGATTACGATACCTTCGTAATGGAACATAAACAATATAAATTCTTCTTAACAACAATAAGGATCAGAGAGAGATTATTTTCACTTGTAAATATCAAATACAATATCAAATGGAGATTACATTCGCTTCTTATCACAAGAATGTAAGATCAGAGATTTCTAACTTTCGTAGAATATGAGAATAAATAAATGTCACTTGCTAGACAATAAAAAGGATGAGAATATTAATGCTATATATCTTTAAGCATAAATAATAATATGGCTGCACAAGATTAATACAAACACTTCACTGTTTCTAAATTTGTAACACAACACTAGGCTCGGAGTACAATATCCACCTCCGCTAAGAGCCTTCACAGTAACACGACCTTCTCTCACAACACTCAGAAACAGACTCTCTTGATGCATTGCGCTACAGTACTCTTTACACATTCATAGCGGCGCAATACAACTTATTCTTTTACTTACATAATGATTATGAATATATTTGTTTTCTACAATCTGAAAGAGGATATATATATATATATATATATATATATATATATATATATATATATATATATATATATATATATATATATAGAGTATATAGATAGAATAGCTCCCTCCTCGAAAAATATTTACATCTGTAAATTCTACTTACATTTCTGGAACAGGTATGTTTATTCAAAACAAACTACTTCGTAATTACTCATATAAAACAAAATCTATAATACAATAATAAATAAGAAAACAAAACTTCTTCATTCTTCTCAAGATCTACGTTCGTTATCTTCTCAGCATTCAGTTACAGGATACAGGAATATGAACACGTTTAAGATTGATTATTAACAACAATACCTCAAATATATATACATACGATATCCACATTATTCTATCAAAACAATCAACATGACAAATGTAGCTTGCGTTGGCAAAAGAAAACCTGAGAACTATTCTGAGAAAGAACGATTAGTAGGATAGTGAGAACAAGAAGCTTGACTTTGATCGTCTTGAGAAATAGGAGTACTATGAATATTGGACGCTTTATTATTCGAACGTAACCAACGTGGGGATTGAGTACGTGGGCCCTGATAGTGTTGATAAGGAACGTAATTACTATCAGAATCATCCGAATACGAACTAGACTTATTGAAACTTGAGCTATTTACACTTTCATTTTGATTTTCGAAACCAGAAATCGAAGATTGTGGAACACTATCTGACAAAAATGTGCGCTCCTGCGAGCTATAATGAACACTTTGTTGAGGATTGGAATTAGAGAATGACCTTACCGGATCATGAAAAGACAAATTTGAATACCTATGACTATCATGCGGCTGCTGAACAGACGGCATTTTATTTACATTCTTTGAAAATTTATGAGGGAGCATAACTTCAGACTCATCATCATCTGAATTTATACTATCAGATTGATCATTCACAACATTTTTATCAATATTAAAATGCACCTGTTTCGGATTATTATCTTTAACAGAAGAGGGATTTGGATTTGGACAAGGATTTTGATCTGAAATCGGTTCGGACACGATTTTGAAATTATCGCTATGGACGGCGATTTCACGAGATGTCTGGAGACATTGAAGAATAAACCTATTTCTTCCGAGTATACCAATCACTCTAAAAGGTTCCTTCCAACGACGGAACAACTTTTTACATACTCCAGAAGGTTTTACATCAAGAATAAATACCCTACTACCAATTAAGATCTTCCTATCTTCAGCTTTCTTATGCTGTCTTTCTACAAACTTTCTTGTTTCCGCTTCTAAATTTTCTTTCGCTATTTCACGAATCAAATTAGTTCTAATAACTATATCTTTTAACTCTTCATGAGTAGGACAATAATTCTTATCTGGATTTGTAAAAGGAGTGACGTAGTTCTCTACATTGTAAGGTAATCTTTTTGAATACCCAAAAAGAATGAAATGTGGGGAGTCCCCTATGGTCTCATTATAAGAAGAATTAATACACAATTGAGCGAAAGGAAGGAAACTAGACCAATCATTACCTTTTCATTCACGTAATGACGTAAATAATTTTCAATTTGCAAGTTTGCGCGTTCGATCAGAGAATTAGAAATTGGTGAGCGAACGGTTATCTCCACCTTATTGATCTTCCAAAGCTTGTATAATTGCTTAAAAAACGACGAAACAAATTCACCACTTTGATCAGAAAAAATGATGCTGGGTGTTGTATGCCTTACAATGACCCTGCTTGAAGCAAAGCATTGTGCAAATATGAATACCACTACGAGATGGAATAGCACATAACTCGACTTAACAGAGTTAATTAATTTAAACAAGAACATATTTAGTGCCCGACGCTACATGAAAAGGTCCACGATGTCGGTACTCAATAAGAACGGTTTATATGGAATATTACGAAGATGGCGTCTTCTTAGGATATTACCCTTCAATTTAAGACATGAAGTAACACTCTACAGAACAGAACTAACCTGATATTCTTGCGATGGTCGCCGGATGTTTTTCGGTTCTCACGTGACCCAGATGTCCAGCCCTAAATCCAGAATGACAAGATTTAAGAAACAGTATATGAAGAGATTCGGGGAACTTCTACAGACATGCATTCTTTGTAAATATAATATAAGATATTTGATAACATGGGTATCATTGGTTTAACATTATTACTGATGTAATTTAATTATTGGAGAAGCCTTCGACACTTTCGCTCCGTTTTTGTTACATCGGATGTAAGATTGAAAAACTTTTGTGACAAGAATAATGATATTTCACAAATTAATCGGAGCGAGAGAAATAGGAAAACGAGAGAGATAATCCGTGAAGTGGCGCACGAACGCGGTTAAGCCACGATAAATGCGAAAACGGTTAAACACCCAAATTAATTGAACGAAGTACAAC
>JABUQX010126786.1:0-32500 GCA_015478945.1 Trachelipus rathkii | reverse complement strand
AAATTCCTTAAGCTCTTCTACTGGAACGCATATAAATGTAAAAATACAAATATATTTTTAACAATTTAACAGCAATTCAACATTCAACAGGGAGGCAATCTCTACCATTGCACTGCGTTATGCAGAATATGATCGAAACATCCTATTTCCAATTAACTCTCTGCCCATGAAGTTATTCAGCTTTCTAAAAATGTTATTTTACTTTTCTTATGTTTGAGCTTCACAAAAAAATTAACAATTTGTACTGTTATCACCACAAAAAAACAACTACTTTTATTTAAAATAGTTAAATCTATTAAATAATTTTAAACGAAATATTCAGAGGTCTCTGAAAGGAGAGATTGAAGTTCAAGGAGCTTTACCTGAACTTTTACGTATGGCTGGAAGAAACGAACCATAACAGGAAACAGTTTAATGTTCTCTCATGGGCGTCGTCAAGGGGGGGGGGCAGGGGGGCAGCTGCCCCCCCTAGAGGTGTTTACTCTTATAGAGTCTAACATGATTGAATTTTTATTTGAAATCCAACGTCCAGTTCGGGTGGCCGTTAAGTACGTTTTACATATATATATATATATTATATCATATAATATACTATATATATATATATATATATAAATAATATTAATATATATATATTATTATATATATATATTTATAATATTATTATTATTATATATTTATAATATAATTATAATACTAAAGTATATGGAGAAGGCTAGTTGCAAATCGTCATTTTCTCACATTTCTGTTGACGAAACGAGGTCTTCTCACTGGTCCAAAGTCTTATGTTGTTAGAATAAGAACTGTGTTGTTAATTCATTCAATGCTTTTCATTAAATAGATAGATATAATATAAAATTCTAGATTTTGTGGCTCAGTCGGATTCTCAAGTTCTTTATTAAGTGTTTAAGTTTCAAAGTAGCATTGAAATTATTCACTGAATGACTTACAAAAAGTTTTAGTTCAATTTCATGAGATCATGGATATTAGGAGATTTCTCTGGGGAAATCATTTACCTTAATAATTATATATAAACATTTTTTGTATTTACTCCTGAAAGTAGGGCATTTTGTAATCGCAATGATCTTAACTCGTCCAATATTGGGTTAGTTTCATTTTTCTAAAAACTATCTTCTTCATATAAACATCACAGAAATTTAGTTGGTTTTCCAACATACGCTCTTTGCGTATTCCTATATCCATCTCTCTATTCTCGCTGACGAGATATGATTCGCCTCTAGATGGAATGTAATTAAAGTTTAAACAAAATGTTACAAAATTATATAGCCTGATCTTTTTATGGAATCAATAATAATAGATAAGCACGAAGAACCTTTGTTTCTAAGGTAGTGAAGAGCCTAGACCATAATATAAGCAATACTACAAAATAACTTTAAATAATATTATAATAAATAAAATATGTATATTTCAATAAATATAAATATATAATTGCTCACAACAATATGATATAAATTTTGGGCGAAACAATAAGTTTAATAATAGTATTAATATGAGACTAAAGAATGATATATAATGAAGTTACACTAACTCAAATTTCTCATAACAATAACTTAAATCTCTCATAGTGTAAGTCACGAATGTGATTTCCAATATATATTAAATAAACAACATGTATATATATAAATTATATAGCTAAGCTTTTTTTAAATAAAACTCATAGATTTAGATGTCGATATTAAGATCTAGGTTATAATATAAGTTATATATTAACAATTTTACGTATACTTTTATAATTCCACACGTTTATATATAGGACCTCATCCAATATCTAGGAATACTCTAAAGCATTCTATCTATAAGCTCGTGCTCTAGTGATGGTAATTACAAAATAGTCTACCGCTTCTTTGGTCATCACACGCAACCTCGAATATAACTTAAGACATAAATAATATTTAGAGCCTCACAACTTGAAGTAAGTGCGGTCAAGATTTGATGAAATAATAGTGACTATTTGAAATAAGATAGGAGACACTCGGTCTATATACCGTATATATCGTAATAATGTCCACCGTGACTTTGATTTAATGCGGTAGAAAAGAACTGCGCCTTCATATTGTTGATCAATCCAGCATCCGAAATATTTGAATAGGCCTCTAAGCTCCGGATTCTCATACCTGCATAAATATTGTCATAAGTTTATTATGAGTAATCGTGCATTTTAATACCATGATAATAATTTATACTAAACGTATCGCCATTATATTTCTAGATTTTATAAATAAAATATTAATTTAAAGTCAAGTTCCACTATAATATACCCTTATGTTGGTGAGGGAAACTGAGCCCCTTCAAATGACATAATACATAAAGCTGAGGCAATAACCGCAACTATCTGACTAGAGTACAAGTTATGCATGAATATATAATTCTATATATGAATAGTCACCACTATTGTATTTGCAGTCGTATACAGATGTAATTCAGAAATATAAAAATTTTATATAAGTGGCAAAATTACACTTAAATATAGTCACTCCAAATATTGAATAAACATGATTCCATACTATTAAATACTAGTTAATAACATAATGACCACCATATATAGCCCTACTTGCTACTCGATAAATTTATATTCAATTCTTACCTTATTACCTATATTAAACTCACAATCTTGCAACGTGAAAAGTCAATCATTAAAATATAATCTCTCAAAAAAAAAAATAATTTGTTATGAATGTTATATTCTCATATATATATAGATATATATTTCGTGACATTATTAACTTATGTATAATATAAGCCATTCTGTAAAGCTCCTCAAGCTATCTCATTCCAAAGTCTTTCCATTATGATCTCGTGTGCACCTTCATTGAACTTTTTACCTCCTCATTTATAACTACCCTCAGGCTTTTTGATAGTTACTATAATGGTAGCACAATTTTTACACCTTTGGATAAGGGTGAGAAAAAATAGGTAATATGTAGCAATTGGGCAGGGTCAAGGGGTCACCATATACCAATTATATTATTAAGTAATATATAATAATATAATTTATAATATATAATATATATATTGATAATATAAAAATAACTATGATATATATTAAATATTATTTAATTATATATATATATATATATATATATATATATATATATTATTATATATATATATATATATATATTATATGTATATATATATATATATATATATAATATATTATAATATAATATATATATTATTAATTAATAATTATATATATATATTATAATATATATATATTCATATATATATATATATATATATATATATATATATTATTAATTTATATATATATATAAATATTATATAATATTGTCACATGATATTATTAGTGGATATATGTTTAGTTCTCCAATCGTAAATTGAAAAGGGAGACATAAAAATTGGAAAGGTGGTGAGCGTGGAGCGGGTTGAAATACTCGCGAGATACCAGGTCAAAGATACAATTTTCTAAGACTACACAAGAGGGCAATCCTCCTATGTCGGCATATTTGCATCGATGAAGAACAGTATCGACACACCCCGGTGGACCCATCGCAGCGCATACTAGAACGACGTCAGTATGTAGATGTCACAGAGTCGTTCAGAGGTCTTAACTGTGGCTTGTATTCCAGGTAGATGACAGTCACTCTCGCAAATGACATTGGTAGATAGCGTGCTCTCTCGGACTCGCATGATTTCGACTGAGCAAAAGAAACAGTTACTGAAAAAGTGTTAGATTCCACCTTAAGACTATTAAATTTTCTCTCGCGGTAGATGCTATACACTTTAAAAAAAGAGCCTCAGCACACATATTCTCAAATTTATTGACGAGGGGGAGTTAGGAGAATGGAGGAGGTGTGGAGAGGAGCATATTGGCAGGCGCTTGGCTTGCATGGACTCATGGGGCACGCATGAGATGAGAGGAGCTTGTATTTCAACAGAGTGTTGTTGTATAATGTGTGTGAATATGATCTTCACTTAGATGTCGGGTATAGAGGGCGTGTTTTAACCTAGAGGGCTCTTTAAATTGTAAAGATAAGGGGTAGACCTCCCTCTTAACAATAGATGTGTAAGTAGAGACTTGGTGGATTTTGGTGTTGTGTTGTGAGGAGGTGTAAAGAGGAGACGATTTAGAGAGGATACAGGGAAGTTGAGTGCTCAAAAAGAAACTGCTATAGGTTGAATAGAACAAGCATGCTCGAAGTGGTGTGCATGAGCAGGGAAAGGTGCCGGACTACAGGTACGGTGTGCTGGCAAAAGCAATAAGATCATTCAACATATAAATCCTCAAAGACTAATGATCATTACTGAGGTAAGGAGAAGACTGGAATAGACTCTCAAAAAAATGTAAATAATAATATTCACTCAAGTCAATTTTTCCACATGTGGCAATGGACCATTGTTTCTTGGCGATATTTTCTGGTAACGTGCTCACGCGAATTATTTCAGACCGGAGGCGTTAGGCCGCTGAGAGAGAAAGGTAGAGCCGAGACTCGGAGAAGAACAGTACGGTATATAGAGAGGAAGAGGAACGGCGACTCAAATGGACAAACTACTTTTCTAATTTTCGGGGAGGAAGAAGAATTTGCAGTGAAATAATGATGATTGGCAGAGGTATGTTGTAAGATTGGTCGTGCCGCTTTAGCGAATTATAGCGGATATTGCAGTCAGGAACGCTTCGCGGAGGTCAATGAAAGCACACATATTTGTATTGTCAGGAAGGGGAAGAAAAAATTGCCACATTTGACCAATCGTTATCAGATTTAGAAGTGAGCCCATCAGGTGTAACAATAATGTAGGCTAGATGGTTAACATAGGCAATTAATGGGAGAGGAAAGCATCGTTAATAAGGAAAGGAAGTGTGATGCGTATAGCATATACTAGACAGATTAGAAAAGGCCAGTGCTGAGTATAAATAAGTGCTGGAATAGATTAAAGAATGAAACAGTGGCCAAAGATAAGTAATGTATTGTGAGAAATATCATAAGTTGGGTAATAGTGTTGATCGAGACTGTAGTGTTCCGAGGAAACCGAATAGATTGGAGTTTTGACGGATTGATGAACGAGGATTCTAAAGCAGGGAGAGAGATGTTTTTTTATATCGGTGCTGACATTTGCTTGATATTGAAATACTGTAAAATATGTGAGGACGTTTTGAGGGTGCAGCTCAAAGGAAAACCAGTTGTGCGAGAAGGGAAGGAGACTCCAGTTGAGATTGTGTATCTTTGACGAGGGACACTGAAGAGCTAGTGGCATTTGCGGGGAATCGCCCGAGTCTAGAGTGGGTCGTGTTGGAGCGGATTTGGGTAGTATGAAGTGGGACGTTCTGGTTACTAGATGGATATGGTCGAGATAGGAAGGAGTGGTTTGTTTCAATTAGCGGCGAATATGTTGCTGTTGGAAGGAAGCAGTAAGTGAAGAATGAGGGAATGATATCATGAATTGGGGGATAGAGGTTGTCCGGCAATACTTCCCGAACGAAAATCAGAAGGCTAAGAAGTCGGTGAGGTATATGTAGAGACGATTGAGTGTGATACAGCGAGGGATACGCGAGAGGAGAGTCCCTGAAATAGAGCCTCGCTTGGGTAGGAATACCATCGTACTAATGGTGACTTGATCCTTACTTGGAGTTTGACGATTTTTTGGTTGTTCGCGAAATGCGGGGGTATTGAAGAGGAGGATAGGAGAAGAATTTTTACGCGATGCCAAACATACGAATGCCGAAAGAAAGTAATGGCTGAGCCAGACCATGTAATTTAGTGAAACTCGAGCAACCACAAGTGCATCAGAGTGTTTAAAGGATGATACATTCTCGTCGACATATGTATGGCTAAAGCATATGATAATTCAACTTTCCCAATTTAGCAGGATGCTGACCGCCACAAGAAATGGCAGCTTATTTCTAGAGGTGGTGTTCAAATTAAACGTAGCTCGATTTTTTCAACTAGGGTGTAAGTGTCTGGATCATCTTTCCTCTCGCTGAACTCGCGTATTGACCTGCTACCGTCGGCAGAAACGTGTGAACTCATGCCGATGATGATAGAAGCCAGTGTGTTAAACTCTAACGCTACGTCACAATCCAAGACTATTGGATATCTCAAAAAGACCTCGGCAGCGGAATAGCCGAACAATTACAAAGCCGCGGTAATGTGGATGAAGAGGTTAAAGTGAGAACTCTTATAGAATGTGAGAGCAATGCGGTGAGAAAGAGGGAACAAGTGAAATAGAGGAAATGAAGTAAATGAGAGAAGAATAATATGCAGTTTGAAGAGAAAATATAAGTTGTTATGTATAACTGAGTAGCTAATAGAGTGAAGATGTCAGGTAGGAGACCTGATTGGTTAGACGCGATGCGGAATACTTCGGATTGGATACGGTAGATAGGGCTATGTTACCGAACGCGCAGAATTTGCTCTCGGAGAGATAGAAAGGGCATAGGGGCAAAGTCGGGAACCCGAGCGAGGAGGCAACCAGTAACGACAGCAGGCGAGAAGACAGGTGTAAGCACGACCAGCTGGAGTTCGTGTGGGTGGAGGGAAGACTTCTCCTTAAGTGAAACAACGATTGTCAGCCTGACTCCATACTAGATCATATTATAAGACATGAGTGCTCTACATATATGGAATGTGGACTAGGGTTTGGCGTTTACGTCGGCAAAGAAGGGTAGCCTGGTCGTGTCGTTAGTAGACGACGCAATGATTTTGGGCATCATCTACACCGCTTTCCTGACAATGGATATAGCGTGACTACCACATCAACACATGAGATGCGGGGAATGAAGGATGTAAATGAAAATAAAACATTTTTATTCCCTAATTTTTTTAATAGTATTTTACACTTAGTAAAGGCATAGGATGTATAAGAGCTAGGACTTTATGGTTATATTATCAAATAAATTTGGTTATTATATAAAGGACTCAAAGAAAACTTAAGTAGTGATAAGACTAAAATAGATACATAGTTGTCTCTACAAGTCTCATAAAGTAGTTAAGACTGATACCTTTACTATTTCTTAGTCTGATACGAAATAAGGTCATTTTAGTAATGATATTCATACTCGCTCCAGCTCTACATGCACCACCCAGTACAGCTAGACACTCTTTCTAAGTACTGCTTACGAAGGATTAATAGGACTATTAGGTGCGAAGTACTATGGATAAAGTAGGATTCGACAGGTTTTAAACGGTACTGGCTATGATAAGTGGTACACTCCAAGAAATTTTTTGTGTTTTGACAATTATGATTATTTTTTACACGTTTTCAAATTTACATTTAGTATTGATAAAAATTTTGTCGTTGCAACCCATAAATTGTTTATAAATACTATATTTTTTAATAATAATCATTAATTTATTTTATATATTTCTTCTTCTTATATTATGAATATTTTCCTAATATATCATTACATTATATTATTTGCTCGCTTTAGGTAATTAAACTATATTTGTAGCTCGCTTTATTTATGCATGGTTGCATAACGAATACAACATATTCAATATTATTTCGCTCGTTGCTCTTTCTGCCTTCTGCTGCTTTTATCACCTCTCTCTACAGGTGAGCCTCGCGCTAATAAAAGTCTCTGCCGATAAGGTCTGGCTCTAATCTAAATTAATTTGCGTTTGCCAGACTGTGCGTAGATAATTAAAAGAAAAAAATTTTCAGTTTAATATATTATTATTAAAAATGTTAAAAAAAAGGCACAAAAAAGATTTTAAAAATATAAGATTTAAAAAAGATAGTCTTAAAAATATTTAAATTAAACAAAATAATAAAATAACAAAACTTGAGAAGCATCTTACTTATTAGCCTAAGATCTATATAAATCTGCTGCACTAACCGCAGTTGATTTCACAAAAGTAGGTGATTAAATTATATAATTTCACTTATATTTACTTATATGAAATAATAATAAAAAACCATAATTTCTATTATAAAATTATAGGGGTGCTTAATTTTTCCACATTGTATGAGGTCACGTAATAAGCTTAAATAAAAAGGATATAAGTATTTAAAAAAAGAAAGGTAATATTTCCTTAATTCTAACCTATATAACCTATATATAGATGTAACACAGAATAAAAAATAATATAATTCTTAATTCTAGATAAATTTATATGAAAGAGTTTATTTTAAAGTTGGATTGATTCCATTCTTCCTTATAAATATTAATTCTTTTTCTTCCCAAATATATTTCATTTTTCTATTTTTTATTATATTTCTACACTTTGCTTTTTAGTTTATTTATCTTAATTATGTTCTATTTATTCTTCTTATTTTTTTATCTAAATTTTCTTTTCATACTATTCGTACATTTGTTTGTGATATAAATATTTTTTCACCTCTTTGATAACTTTTCTTTTTTTATTTAATCTATATAATACGAACACTTATTATTAAAGTATATTATTTTAAGTTATATATTCTATTGTTGAGGTCTTGTAATTATTCCTTATTACTTATCAATTATATATAAATATATACACTATTATCATTGTATTTTTTATATATATACATTTCTTTAGTATAAGTTTAAATACGTTGTAAATTTATAGCGAATTTTACTATTTTATCACATAAATTCATAGATTATTATGTTTTAGTAATCAAATTTATAATATATTTCCAAAATTAGATATATTCCATTTCATAATAATAATTAAATTCTAATTTCAAATAATAATTCTATAATTTTTGTTAATCCTCGATTCATTACATAACTAATTTATATAATATACAGAATATATCCATAATTTTAAATTAGATATATCTTTAATAATTATACACATGATTGAAAATTTTATTAAACTAGACCTTTACTCAAAGTTTCTTAAATTTAATTATCCGTGAAACATTCTACTCTGATGAGATTTAAAAAATAAAAGAAAAAAAAAAAAATAAGTATTAATAGTAAATATAAATAAGAGATAAATGAATAAATATAATAAACAATAATTAAGTTTAACATAATAATTAATAATAATTTTAAAATAATTAATATAATAATTATAAATTACTAGTTTAATAATATTAAATAAAAATAATATTAATAAATTAATATTAATATAAATAAAATCTTACTAATTTAATAATTTGAATTGAAAATATATAATAAAATACGTAACATGAATTTGTGAAAAATAATATAATGATATATAAAAATAATATTAAATATTGTAAAAATAGACAAAATATTATAAATATCATTCACTATAATATAAATACGTTTAATTCTAAAAATAATCAAAATAAAAAATAATATAATAATCGTAATCTTAATTATTTTAAATAGTAAGTTGTATATTTAAATTCTTTTCTATAATATTCTATAATAAAAATAATTCAAACCATTTGAAATTATATTTTGAAATAAAATAAATTAATGGAATAAATAAGAAAAACGAAATATTGATTCCAGTAATACTATTTATAATAATAATAATTAATTTACTAATTCCTAATAATCAATTATTTATTTAAATATATCTATCCCAAAATTCTTAAAAATGTGAAAAAATAAACATATTTTCTTAAGAAAATAAATTCTCAAACTAATTTAAAGCTACTCAAATAATAATTAATAACTCTTTAGAGGACACATATCCATTTATAATTTTAATAAAAATTTATCAAAATTCAAATAAAATAATAAACTAATTACAGTATAAAAATTTACAATGAGATATGAATTAAATAATTAATTATAAATATAATAAAATAATATATAAATAATTAATTAATAAATAAATAATATAATATTAAATTAATAAGTAATAATATTTAAATATAATATAATAATTAATAAGTTAATAAATAATATTTATAATATAATAATATAAAATAGTTCAAACTCAAAAATATAGATAAAATTAAAAAAATGGTAAAAATATGTGAAATAAAATATATTAATAATAAATTATATAGGATGTTTAAACAAACTCAACACGAAAGTGCTAGAAGTAAATCTTACATAATAATAATAACAATATAATAATTAATTTATTCATTTACTTTATGATAATCATACATAAATAAAATATATTAGGAGTGATTCACGAATATACATATTAAATAAACTCTAAGGTTTTGCAAAGGAAAATCTCGAACCAATTTCAAAAACATTTTGAAAGATATATATATACCTCAATACACACAAAGTATTATGATTAGTAATAAAATTCGTTTAAATTTATAGTGTGATAATAATAATACAGAACCGTAAAGGAAGTACGTTTAATTATAAATATATCTCCAACTGAAATTTTACATTTTTATCATATAATCAAATAATAATTAACATAAATATTTAATAACATAACATAAAAAATAATGTAATCGCTGATTACTATATAAGAGTATTATACACACTATAAATACATTGATAAAATAAATAATTAAAATTACTAAATAATATATAATATCAATTCAATTATAATAAATAATATTTTTTTAGACTTTTATTAATTTAATTCTATATGGTGATTGTAATATAAACTATTTTTATAATAATAGTTGATAATAAATTAATTTTATTATCCACTCCTTCCTTATACTACCCTATTAATTAAATTCTCTTATTCATCTACCTGCAATCCATCTGATGTGGTATTGGTCTCATTGGCTATTATTTTTTATTTACTTGTCCATTACTCTTATGTACCTCTTCATTTTACTTTCTTAATATAAAATAATATTATATATAATAATATATTATTATTTATGATTTTATGATATCAAATTACTGAAATATGTTCTAAATAATCATCTAAATTATTTTTTAGTCAACTCTCTCCTTTCTATGTCTAGTGGTTGTTAACTGACCACACCGTCTGCTCTCAGGATTACCCACTGCTCGACCGCCTTGCCAGTTCTTTTTATTTCAGAAGATATTTTCTTTTCCATATTGATATGTAAATTAATTCCGTTCACAGTATTCTATCCTTGTATGTATCATATAGTAGTATAGATTATATAATTAGAATTTTTTAGTATCATGGATTGGAAGATAAAATATATGTGGGATGTGTCCATTTTCCGAATTCATTCCTTTTAAGTCTTACCAATATTTATTCTTAGAGGGCATGTTAATTGTGTGTTAGTGAGTTATGTCGATAAAGTTCAACGGTGATGGTGTTAGATCTTGTCTGTTTGAGTTTAAATTTGGTTGATAAAAGTTACAGAGTGTGAGATGGTAGGTTGCTGTTGACAGGTGGACTTACATTAGGACCAGAAGGAATATGTGCTCAGAACGCTGGTGTCATTACTAGTGACGATGGTTTGAGACGTATCTTGCTTGCATATCTTGAATGTTACTCTCTTGTGGCTGTGATGCTGCTTCTTAGTTCTTGCGACTCGAGAAATGATTTTATCGGACGCCATAATGTGAGACTTGTGAGGTGTTTGAGTTTTTTGGTAAAGAATAGGCGAGCTCGTATAGTGGCCCGATCTTTATCCAATATCACTTTTGGGGTTGCTCCTGGTCAGAGGGCAGAAAGGAGCATATTGTAGCGGCAATAGAGTGATTGGTGAGTCAGGGACAGATATGGATAGCTACTTTTTTTCGATTCTTTCCGTGGTTAGATCAGTATAAGATTAGCTAGCTTTGACATTAAATTAGGAGCATGCGTTTAGCTTGTTGATGCTGTGACAAGTGTGGTGTAGTTATGATTGTTTATACCGATACTTTTTTTTGAATTTTATTAGTTGGCCATTGTTTTCTAGTGTTTTAATTAGATTTGTTTACGATACCATGTTACTAATTATATGTTTTATCTCTTATAGTGTCTCAGTTAAGTGTTGTGTATGAGGCATGACGCGAAGTTGGTGTTTAAGAGACGCTGTCGGTTATGTTATAAGCAGTTTCTCGTTTAGAAACATCCTTCTTTGCACAAGGAGCTGTTTGTATTGCAAGTTGACATATAGGTATATGTGTTGTCAAATGAGGTGTGGTCAGCACGAGTAGTGCTGATATGTTTTAGTAGTTTGTTGACTCTCCTATGGACCCAAAGTAATAGGATCATCCTCTTAAGCTCATTTAGATATTCAGTCCGTTGTGTTCCGGAGCATCAAGTGAATACTCCTCTTAGTCTTGTGTGCTCCGTATATAGTAGAGGAGTATATATGGAGGAGTAGTATGCGAAGTGGGTTAGCACTTCCCGGAGGTGATTGGAAGGTTGTTCTTATATGATAGGAGTAAGTGTTTTATTTTAAGTACAGGTTTACTATAAGTGGTGTCAACTAATAGGTTAAAAAGCTAACAGAATACAGTCCATACAAAAATTTATCGGAATTTGAATGTACCTATTAAAGTCTTTGCGATGGGTTGTCATTTGTTAATGGTTATGCATTTCTCGTGCCATTTTACATTCTCTCTGTGTGTGTGTCATATATTATACTTGGTCATATCTGAGTACGAATTTGTTGTGGTTCTAAGGTTATGAGCACCGGTTGCTGTGTGGTTTCTCTTGAGAGCACATGTTTGAAGTTGGTTCATTTGTGTTGCTAATATTCTGTGTGTCGTTAGAGTTCTCTTCTGCGTCCGAATAGCTCTTCAAAATATCAGCTCCTTTGCCTCGTCTCAGTGAGACGAATTAATGTGTGAATGTTCGTCTGCGGTAGATCGAATTATTGTGTGGTATCTTTGAGATGTGCTGGCGTTAGATAAATCGCATGTTATTATAGCTTAAGATGAAATGGCGCCGTTAAGAGACCGCCACTACAACAACAAGCTGCACCTTCGGAATATACAGTTATGTACAGGAGTAAACCATGAGCGCACCGATTGTACGTGATTAAAATCAGCGCGTGTGCTCGACGCCAAGACGGAAACATTGGAACTCTTGGTTGATGCTACGGAGGGCGCGACACCCGACGCGGCCCTGTCTAGGTGCCCCACAACACACAGGGCAGCATCGACGGACGCGGTCCAGCATTTGCTCGGAATCACCTTACGTGGACCGTCGGGGCTATTGGGCGGAATAGTCGTTGTGTACGGAATGGAGTTCCAGAGTAAGTCTCAGCACCTCCGATCGGCCATCTAGAGTCTGTCGACGACCTAATGAGAAGTACACGCTATGTAATATGTGGGAAGTATTGCCATTTGGAGGTGGATTTTTCATAGTCTGGGGAGGCATATCTTTAACGGGTCGTACAGAGTTGCATGTCCTAGATGGCGGTTCCCTAACCCCTGCATGGTACATCGCGGACATTCTTGACCCGTATGGTGCCATATGTCCCCTACATCGGTGACGGATTTGTCCTAATACATGGCAACGCAAGACCTCATAAATCCAGATGTGTCACTGAATACCTAAAGACGGTAAAAATCAGAACATTGGATTGGACCAGCATTCAGTTCCGACCTAAACCCAATTGAACGTGTATGGAATATGTTGAAACGTTGGTTGCGACAGCTGCAACCCCCGCCAGGAACCCTCTAGGAGCTGCGGCAGGCGGTGCGTGGCGTGTTTGATCAGATTTCAGTGGAGGATATTTGGCACCTCATTGAGAGCATGCCACGACGGTGCCAAGCCGTCATCTGTACAAGAGGTGTCCATATACGTTGTTGAGTAACACCATCCACACACGAACCCTTCACCGCGATAGCGTCCTAAGTTGGAGGAATTGCATCAGCCACATACATTACCTCATTCGCAGGCCCAGGGAATTTTTTAACAATTTAACCCTGAATAAGGTGCCCCGTCTATTGTTACTTGCATAATAGGTATACACAGCCTTTTCTGGTCCTTTCTGTAACCTTGTCTTTAACGTCCATATGAGCTAGTGGTGCGTTAATTTTGACGAGTAGTATATATATTATCAAAAAAGTTTCTTTCACTTTTTTGATTGAAGCGGCTCATTTCGCCACCGGCCTATTAATTAGTTTTTTGGAACTAATCTTAATCAAAAACATTAATATAAAGTTTATATTTACACTTAAATGTATCTAGTTACAGATATAGAAATAAGTACTTTCCTGATTAGCTTCACGGAGGCACCTCCTTGTCCTTGGCGATGATTTAAGAATGTTTAAGAACATTTAAGTACTTTTATTAAACAATGTGACTTTTTAATTGTTTATTAAAGGCAGACAGGAGAAATTCAACTTTGAAAAATGCTTCTTTTCAATATTAAGAACAACTTTATTCTTTTTGAGTAACTTAAAATATCAGATAACTAATGACAGTTATAAAGTTTAACTTACAAGTTTTTCTTAGCCATGATCGTAAAACATTAAATAATAAGTTGCCACAATACTGCATACAAACTCATTAATTAAAATGAACCACAACTTATTGTACTGTTAAAGGGAACCACTAAATATTGGACTGTTGCTCACAGAGTAATTTACGACGGAATCTACATGAATATTCAATATGGTTTTTCCTTACTTGGCCCGCTATTCAGTTACGGTCACCAGTGGCGGAGGAATTTTCTGTAATATTTACAAGTCTTTTATTGGATGACTCATTTTACTTATTATGTAAAGTCCAACCAAAGTTTAGGCAAGACACGTCAATTTTGACCAATTTTATTAATAAATTTTTTCGATAATATATATAATATACTATATATATATATATATATATATATATATATATATATATATATATATTATATATATGATATATTATATATATATATATAATATATATATATATATATATATATATATATATATATATTGCGGTGAGTGAAACAGTTGTTCACCCACGCGTTTGGTAATTGGTTTCGGAAGTCAATAATTTGCATAGAATTCCAAAATACACAATGCAGATATTAAATTGTTTAAATTCTATAAAAAAAAAAAAATGGAAACCAATCAATATCTGTACCTTGAAATGTAATTTCCACAGTGATACAGATGAATTTGGGAGGCACAGAGTAGAGCCAATATAAGCTAAAGCAATGGCGACTTTTCTGTCCAACATCCAGAGTGTGTGTCGCAGAACTCCATTCCTATATCAGGGTCGCGTTTCTAAGGTGTAGGGGATTGTAATTGTGTGGTAATACACCAGGACAGTGAATATATAAGGAGGGTTGAAATGATAGATTGAAAAAGAACACAAACTCTTTTTAATAACAAAGGATGAATCAAACTCAATAAAAAGAACTTTTATTTTGATTATTAACGATAATATGAAGAATCAATTTCAGAATTATATACAATTTATCTATGAAAATGAGACATGAATGTCTAAGTTAAAGAACATTCATGTGATTAAGGTGAGAATGATTATTAAAGATCCTAAAAGGAATGTCTAAATTTAAGAACATTCATAGAGTGGACCACTTAAGACTAAAAGGAATGACTAAAAGTTTTAGGTATTTAGTCATTCGATGAATGAATAAGAAAGAAAGTTATCTGTTTTGGATGTAATAAGTAGAATACTTATCTAGAATTCCAAAACACAGAATGGCAAAGATAAGATGAAACAAAGGTCAAACCAAAAAGACTTTCAAATCAATTGAACAAAACCAAGTCCAACTTAACTATGCAATTGCAGTTACGTAATCGGAAATCAATCTTGTTCTTAACCAGCATTTAAAACAGCCAGAAAATAAAACTTCCAAAGAATAAAAGTCTTGTTTCGAAACCAGAAAATAAAACTTCCGTAACAAGTCTTGTTCTAGACCATAAAATAAAAAGTAACGACTACGGAGTTTACACAAATGGTGATATGAATAATTATACTAATGGATACAATGACAAAGTCTGTAACAATTATTAACAACTTATCTTAAATAAGGAACATGTACAAGTGTTGTGAAAAACACAAACACACAGGCAATAAATATACTCAAATATAATTAGGCTTCGGTATTGGGATAAATACAAATAAGGCCATTTCTGGAATGAGTATAAATGAGCCCAGCAATGGAATGAGTATAAATGAGCCCAGCATTGAAACCTAAAATGGAAAGTTAATTGTAATGTTACATCAACTTTATTTTCATTATCTTACATAGAACTTTTCATTTTACTTTTACTTACCCCTATTGGGGTTTTGATTTTTGCGAAGTTGTTATTTGGTAAAGACTATGACGAAATATGATATCCGATGGAAGAACTGCAATATAAAAGCATTTAGGTGATTTGAAATTATAATTAAGTATGCCTTACACTATATGCTCATTTAATTAATTAAGTTGAACTTATGACTAAAAACAGTTAGAACTAACCTTATAAATCCTCAGAATTATAAGTATGAAAATATGAATTAACAAAGATTACTTTATAAAAAAGAGAACTTGTCTCATATTATACTAGAATCAACTGAAAAATAACAAGTTCATATAATAATTTGTATAATGAAGTTAGGAAGTTATTCAAAATAAACATTTAATATGTGAAAATGGAGTAACTTTACTACTGTGTGACAGGAGTAAATGTAGACACCTCTACATTCTTCCCTACTAAAAGTTTTAAAAAAAAAAAAATGTTTTAAAAAGGGTTCATAAGCCCCAAACCTTTTTTTCTTTTTAAAACAAAATTTTTTTTTCCTTTTTCCCCTCCTTTTTCCCCAAAAAATAAAAAAAAAAATAAGCCCCCCCCCCCCCCCCGTTTTGAATGTTTGAAGTTTATAAACTATTCAAACGAGGAGAGCGATAAAGAATTTTATTTTCATGATTTAATGATTTAGGACCGCGGCAGTAAAACAAACTTATGTTCAAATAAATCGATTACATTCAAGACACCATAACACAATATATCTGCCATCATGCCCGGCACACAATCAACCAATGAACGATACACAACACAACCAAGAAAAAGAGCTGAATAGCAAGGATAGAATATATATTTACAGTAAAGAGGGGTTAGGCTCTGTAAAAATCACTACAAAGATTAGTACACGAATATGATAAAGTTTAAAATAAAAGTATAACGATAATATGACACGTATATAAGTTTATAAAATAAAATGAATAATTTGAAGATAAGGTAATAATAAAACCTTACGTTCTTATTAGTATTTTAAATTTATATACCAAGCATGTATGTATTTTTATTTAAAAATACAGTCATGAGGGCCACTGGGGCAAAAGTTTACTATAACCTATGATATTTATAGTATAACATTTATACTACAAATTGTTGTTATTTATCCACATACAGGATTGGTTTATAATATAATTATAAACTGTTTCCATAGTGGAATTATTTTTAAGTCAAAGTTATTTAGAGATATTATTATTAGAATTATTTTTAAGATAAAGTTATTTAGAGATATTAAAGTAAGATTAGGATGTTAGGATTTTAGCTTAAGGTTTATCAAAATTTAGGTTAGGAGATTAGGATTTTATGTAAATAAAAAGCTTTTCCACGATGATGTATTTTATAAAATTCTCGAAGATTTACGTATTTAAGATAGCTTTCCGAAGATTATGACGAATTTATACAGTGAGTTAGGTTTATAAATTACGAGAACTAAAAAATCGCGAAATTTAAATCGACGGATCACGTTTACTAAGAATTAAGAGAAGAATCAAAGAGAAATTTCTTATGTAAACGATAGATGAATAATTTGGAAATTTTTTTATAATAAACTAAATTGACTTTATAGCCTGTAGCTTATTTCCTACCCACCGGACTAAACCGGTCAGTCAGGTCGGTTAATAAAGAATTTTCTTTTAAGGCGATAGCCCCTAAGATTACCCGGTAAGGCATTAATTCTGCAGGTATTACTAAAAAGATAACTGGCTTAGTACAATAGTCAGTATCCTGGAAAAATATAGGTGTTTTTATATAAGAATTTATGGGGACATCAAGATCATGGACCCACCTACTTATGGTTTGAATCCTATTTTCAGAAGATGTAAACAAGCGTACATGTTTCAAATGATTCTTTAATACAGTAGTGCTGATGAGACTAACTCTAGAACCACTGTCAATCATGCAGTTAGTGAAACAGGAGTTATTTGGGGAAAAAGCAACAGAGGTTACTAAAGGTTCAGTGGAAGAAACTTTGGCATTAATATGTTTACTAGGGGAAACGTGAGACTGTGTCACAGTGGGAACAGTATCTAAGGTAACGTCAGTAGGTTTAGTATTGTCCATGTCAGTAGTAGTGTCAGTGGTTTGTACATCAAGGGGGAAAACAGTGATTGAATTAATTACCGGAATAATCTCCTCAGAATTTGTTTCTGTGGGGATTAATGGTTTGTCAATTTTGTCAATTCCTCGACATCGTCCTTCGTGGTGTGGTTTCCCACAAAAGTCGCAAGGATCGTAAAAACGTCGTTGAGGCAATGGTTCATCATCAAGTCATGATGTCTGAGGTCTTTGAATTTCGTGAGGCACGTTAGTAGGGGAACGAGTGTAACTTTGATTTAGTTTTACAACTTCCGATAAGGATTCACAAGGGGAACGTTCCGTCTTCTGAGGTATATAATCTGTTGTCTTTTGTCTGGGAGGCGTTCTTTGGGGACATTTAATACCCAAATGAGGGCCTTTACAAAAGGGACAATTACGTATTCTAGGAGTGGGAGGCGAAGAAAGAGGAGTCCTCCGTGCATCACACACGGCCTTTACATGTCCTTTCTTTTTGCAGTAACTGCAAAGACCGAGGTACTTATAGCACTCTCGCATTGGATGTACTTTAATACCGCAAAATTCACACACAAGATCTGTGGGTGTACGAAAAGCATTTTTAGGAGGATCAACAGTGCGAGATGAAGTTATGGAGGTTTCAGAGGAATATGGACTAAAGTGGTTATCTCTATAATAGTGAGAACCAGTGGTTTCCTTAAGGGGACTACGAGATTGATAATTACAATAGGAAGGTCGGAAACTGCGGGATTTAAATTTTTTCCGGGAATCTTCTCTTTGTTGAAGATTTTCCACCATTTTTTTGGTGTTTTGGAGGAGTTGAGTTAAAAGATCAATAGTTTCTCTTAACATGTCTAACTGTATGGTTATATATATATAATATATATATATATATTATACTCTTATATTATGTTGCGGAGAGAAGCACGCTGAGACCGAAAACATACCGACTGGAAGGTGCCTCTCTCCACTTATTCTCGTAGAGTCGATGGTCGAAGAAGATTGAATAATTCGGAGGTCAAAAGATATAAGAAGTAGATCGTATTAAAGTGATGTTCGATAGATGTGGTTTGAATGTCTAGTAAGCACAGGCAACCACAACTTACACCATCAGAGGTGTTACGCGAAGCAAGTTAGGCGTATTTCCGTAACGGAGGTTAGAGATTGTCTCGGAACTCCGGTTGGCCTGCTTACTGAGGTGACTATTCAGAGAGGATTGTGAGGCTTTTTCAAGGGAATAAACAGTGTGATACACTTTACAGCGTCTTAACCCCAAATCGAAGGGTTTTACTTAAACTATAGTTGTTTCCGGATCTATCTATCGAATGTAAGTCTAATTCATATTTTCGTGGAGTCTAATCAGATATTTTTAGTTAGTAAAGAATAAAAATATATATAAGATTCAATATAGAGATCAAAAATAAGGATATAGACACACTAGAAAAAGTTTAGGTTTAGCTGAAATTCGTTCTAAACAATATACACTGTGGGGAGGTTTCGTGAACAATGAACAGATAACGACATCACTCCCAACAAAACTTATAGTAAAAGTTATAGAATTTGGATTATAATAATTATATTTTTAATTAGATTAAACATTGAATTATATAAATTTTATTTTATGCTTATGTAATTCAGGTTACCATCACGTTCAAAGAGTGGAAACCAACGAATCCAAATATCATTCGTGCAATGAAGTAAGGAGGAAATAGAAATTCTGACTCGATTATGACTAACAAATATATCATACTTAACTGAAGATTTTTGGGGATAAACAAAAGGCTAAAATTGAAACCAGGAACTGAAATCAAAGATTGTAACCAGGACTGAAATTGAGACCAGAACTACAAATTGAAACCATGAACTGAAACTTGAGACCAGAAATAAAAACCCGCAATTGAAACCCTGTCAATAAATAATAAAAGGGATTACTCATCACACTCGACTCTTCATTGTATGACAGTACTTTTCATATAATTTTACATTGTACTTTACTTCCATTTGGATCAACAAAATAGCCAACCAACGACAAAGCTTTGTTTAATTCCTAGTCCTAGTCTGGTTCTTTCCGATCATGAATGTGGTAAATTATGGGAATCTAAACTTCCAGCCTCTCCAAAACCTCAAGGTATTTATGATTTGTTGTTACAATTGTTATGTACAATCATGTACTTTTAGATTTAACAAAAGTTGTTTATTTATATTATATCTTTATATCAAATCATATATCCAAAAAAAACTGTACAAAATAAATAAAACCTCTAGACAATTGTCGACTTGCTTAGACCTGAAAACTGAGTAACTATAATTTACATTACCACTCATCTCCAGGCTCGAGCATTTTGTCCAGACTGGTCATCAACTGAGAACCTGAAAATACAAAAAAACTCGTTACTACGGGTTACTTCAGCGTCAATGGCACAACTATGAGACAATAGCTCCCTTTATATTCCTCCCCGATAAAATTTAAACCCCCCCCTCAATTTTCCACGTCGTTCAGAAAAAGGGAGTGAAGAGGCGGCCAAGAGCCTAGAACAGCGTGGAGAAGGGGACAACCAGGACTCTTAAAAAATAAACTATACGTAGAAATTTGTACCAAATATATATAAGGAGGAATTATTTCTAATTTCTGTGCCTTAGGCAGGACGAAAGACGATCAGCAGATTCCGTTCTCTTCGATGAATCCTGCAATACTACAAAGGCTTTTGTGCTCACATCCATTCCAGACGTAAGCCTGTACGCATACAACCATGAACACTCGGAATCCAGACGCAGACTCATAGTCAAGGGATACATGGGAAATATCAATTACAAGAAGGAGGTTGAGGACACAAAGGCACAGACTGGGGCTCACTCAGTGGATAATTTGACTGAGGAGAAGGGATGTAAGGACCACTATGTTCTTGTACATTCATTAAAGGAAAATAATTTTTACATTGGATATAAATTGATGGGAAAAATTTTTATAACGGGACTGGTTGTACATAAGGGTGAACTTCGGGAATAGTTTCTGCGGGAGATTTATCATGACCAGTATGAAATAAAATTGAGAGGAATCATCTATAACTTTGGATACATCCTTTTGTGTATACAAAAGAATGTTTCATTAGGGTCTTCTTTTTTTACAATATCTGATATTAGGGGTGATCTCTACGTACTCCTTCCTTTATTAAGATTTATGATGGAAAGGCAATATGTCGGTCCCCGGACAATGTGCTCCTTCGCCATGTACTGTTGAGGTTGAAAATACAGGATGCATCAAAGGAGATCATTCATGGAGGATACGCTTTGTTAAAAGCGTGAAATCTTGGTAGGAAGCGACCCATATTATATAAACGGTGGCTTGGGAATCCGTTGATTGGCCATGATCCCGGGAAAATAGCGTTCACGGACAGATCATTTCAACGTTCATATATGGGGTCAGGTTTTTCCCCGCCTCTGCATTTTTTTTACCATTCTTGTCAGGGACCCATATGACTATTGGTCTTACAGTAGGGTGTCATAGGCCTAGACCCATTGGTAGGCAAAGAACTTCAATAGACATCCTGGACGTTAACCACAGGCATCCTGAGGAGTTGACTAGTCCGGTACTCTGGGAACCGACAGAGATTTTTACTTCGGCTATCCACTCTGAAAAGTACAATATATTCGGCAGTAACCACTTGAAGATTTTATATGAAAAATAAAAAATTGCACAAATATATTCAAATAAGGTATTAATTTCAACAATCAGTCAGGAGACGAAATGAATCAGAGTAACTAACTCATTTCCTCTCTCTCACTTTTCTCAGAGTGGACCACAATGTTTAAAACGGTCCCACTATAACTCTGAGAAACTGACTGACTATTAAAAACAAAAAGAAAGGAAGCAAGTTACTAAATTCCGAATATAGGAATTTTTAAATTTTACTTTAGAAGAGTTGGACAAAATATATATTTCAGGGGTTTGTCAAAATAACTTTTATAGCAGCGTATTACGATGATCTCCTTTCCACATAGTAAGAAGAAAGGATCATCAATAATTCTTAATTCATCAAAAACTCCTGTACCTCTGCTACCTTATGGAAACTATTAATTAAAATCATGCCTTATTATTTTTTGGCAAATAAAAACAATATGAGAAGTCGTTTCCTTATTCTTTTATTTTACTTTAGATAAATACATAATTATTAATTGATTTTTCCATGAATATATACCATAATTATATTTTGTATAAAATTTCTATTATACAGTATAATATAATACAAGCAGGGCATTTGTGATTTATTGGGGTATGCAATCACACAAGACTTTCTTAATCTAGTTGAAATTTTTTTAAATTAGTCTGTACTCCATACACGTTAGAATACATACAACACAAAGATCACTTTAGGCAAGAACATTCTCTAGGATGTGATGATGTGCTGTCTGAGTGATTGTTGAAATCTTTTGACGATCAGACATACTAGCTAAGCATTCCTCCAAGACCACTTCCCATATTATGTGAATGTTTAAGTTTTAATACTATAGTTCAGAAGGAAGTATATTAAGGGATTAAGAAAGATAGAGAAAACTTATCTGGTTCTTAGTTTGAGATTAAGTCATTTTTGTCATATATTAGCTTTTTTCAAGCAGTAGTTTGGGAAACAACAGAACTTTAATAAAGGAACCTCGCAGAGAATTTTCAAAACAGAAAATGAAACAAGCTAACAAATTTTGAGCTTTAATGTATTTCATCTAGGGAAAAGATCAACTTTTCAAATTTATAACACATGAGAAGGGTTTATAAATGAGTGTGTGTACGTGCTGCGGTGACGACATATTCTATGGGGGTAGACATTACATTCGGAAAATTGGAACCATCCCTCTACTTCTAGTACTGGGAGGAATAGGCAATTTTCCTCCCAAGATTTCATCATCTATATGGACCAAAGTCAATATTACTGTATCCAAGATGTACGTTAATGGGATCACCAATTCCCTCTCCCACTATTTGAAAAGGAGAATTCAGTCTCCGAGACAGGTTGAAGAAACCCATCTTCAGCCGACTGGGACATATTGAAAGAATACTTACGTCGGCGGGCTTGAAACCATAAATTCAGTCTTTTGAGAGCTGAAGAACTATCTAGGTTAAAAAGGTTTGACCCATCGACCTGCAAATCACCCACAACAACTTTCTCCGACAAACCCATAAGGTCATCAGAAGAGACTGAGGGGGAATTAGTTAGGTCTATCCATAAAAAAGGGACGGTGGATCCGTTAGATTCAACTCAGGTGTTTCCAGATTATTACGTTCCAATTGCTGTGCTTGTGAAACTAATATATCTTATTATTAATAGTTAACGTTAAAAGAGAAAGAATAGAGGGATATTTAAATTTACTAGAGTATTCATGAGAAAACATATCAATATAAATCTAAATGTGATGTAAAGTATCTCCTCATGGTTGACCTCCAGGGTGAACTACCATGGCGTCTTAGAACTGTAGGAATATTTATGTAAACGGTCTACGGATTAGACTAGAATCGGGAAGTCTTATCTCAGTAAACTAGAATGTTGAGAATTAGATTCGTCGGCGAAGAATGATAGGTGAAATGGGAATTACGAAGGAGAGCAAGAATTTAACCCCTTTGTGACCTGAAGATTGTAAGTATGTTGAAGACAACCAAGGATCTAACTCCTCCATACTAATGTTTAAAGTTTTCTCTTTGATCCAAGAAGTGGGCTCTTATTACAGGAGTCTAAATTGGCAGTTGAATATAGGTGCGACGTGATAGGAGGGATAGGATTAAAAATTTAAGAATCCCTCAAAATCATCTTCCTCCTCCAGGGAAAGTCTAGAGCCGCCACTGCAAGGAGGTATCGGCGATAGAACTTGACTCATAAAATTAGCGTGATCAGTCTCAGACTCGAAGGATCCGCTGGATTCAGGGAGGATTTTTATCAATCCATCAACAAACTCTCCTCTGCGAGAAAAATGCATCACTAATTTCTTTATTTCGAGTCAGGTATTTCCGCAAATAACCCGGAATCTCAATCCATTCCCTTAAGTGTGAAAAATGGACTTTTTGAGTTCTACTGGGGGGATTGGTATTCCTTTGGATGGCATATGCCACCCTATTCGGGTTCACGTCAACAACGGTAAAGGGCCCTTCCCACTTATGATGAAATTTAAGAGCAGTGCTTGGCCCAGTTCGTATTACTTTACGAGCTATTTTTTGACCGACCTTGAAAGGTTTAAAGTTGACACTGCCCTCTTTCCAATATTGGGGAAAAGTATGCACTGGAGTATGGGATTTTTGTAATAGATAATCCGAAGGGGACATGTCCAAGGCGCTATGATAAGTATTATTATAAATTAATATGGAGGAAGACAATTCTTCATCCCAAGTAGCGGGTTGTTCCAGAACCAAACATTTCAGTAGTTGAATCAAACTCCGGTTAAATCGCTCTGAGACACCGTTATTCGAGGGATGAAGGGGAGATATTCTCACATGTTTAATGTTGTGTTTTTGTAACACCTGTTGGAATACCTGGGAAGTAAATTCAGTTCCATTATCAGTTAATATACGATTTGGAATTTTAGGAAGGAAAGGGAGAACTTGGTGTTCCAGTTTCCTAGATACGGTCAAGCTGGACTTGTCGGCAATGGGGACTACAGACACCCATTTAGAATAATGATCAATAAAGATCATGCAATATTTATTTCCTCTTTAAAAGTTTTAGGAATGAATCCAAATCCATTGCACATAAATCGAATGGACTATTGGCCAAGATTTTCAACATTGGCGGAGTTACATATTGGAAGAAAAGTTTTTCTGCATCTGGCAAACAGGGCAACACCGCACTACATCTGAAATTACCTGGTTGACCCTAGGATGCCAAAAATGCTGCTTATATACTAACTGAAGCAGCTTGTTCCGCCCTATGTGGGCACAGGATACATGGAGGCCCAAAACTATGTGCATTAGTAAGTCCAAAGAAATCGCGTATAACAGATCCCCAGACGTAGTCGGTAATACCAAAATGTCAGTTTCGCGTAAGATCATTTGTTAGAAGACTTTTGTATGTTTGAGGTACTGTTGCCAATTTTATTATTGTTAACATTTCGGTAAAAGCCTCAATAAGGTAACGAAGAGTACGGAGCATTATTTTGGTCGTAGTGTGAGATGTAGTCTGTATCGTGAATATTAGTATTATACGATGTTTGTCATCCTATGGTGAAAGATTTGCTAGAATGGTGTGGACCGGTGGGATACAAGTGGAAATGCCCTCGGCTACCCACAGTTAATTTTTCCTGAAGATGAAATCAGTTTGCTTCCGGGACATGTCAGTGTGGGGGTTAATAGGTGTTATCCCCAGAGCACAAGTACCAAGTATCAATGGGTTATCTACCATGTATTCCTGTGAAACTATAAAGAAGGCTGAAGGATGAGTTTCAAAACCCATGAAATTATTGTTAGACTACTTTAACCTTTTCTGGATCCTTTCTTGTTTCCGAAATTTTGGCTTCTAAACCCAGACCAGATTTTCAAACATTGTGGTGCACGCCCAAAAGGACAATCTCAGAACTTATCAAATTTACTCCCGCCCCACTATCTACAAGGCAATCATAAATGGGAGCATCATGATCGTCCAACTTGACACAGACGACCAATGGGGGTATATCAGCCTGACACAAGTTAATGGCGACGACCATGTCCTCACTAGCATAGGAACAAAGGGGATACGAAACTTTACTCATGTGATTCTTTTCACCATGTTTAAGAGAAGGATCATCAAGGTTTTTCGTAGAGTCATTTACAATGTCCTTTTTCCACAGAGTGACTCAAATCTGCGGGGACTATTCGTTTAACTGTTTTTCCTGGTGAACTTCAGCCAACCCCCCTTTGCACCGACCCTCATAATGAGATACATTGCAGTACTCACAGGGATCCAAAAATAGGCGTTGGGGAAGCGTTTTCTCAGTTGGTTTAGCCATTATTACATTTTCTGGGGCTTCAGGGAGATAAGATGTTCTCGAATATACTTTCTTTACAGCTCCTTGAAGGTATTCTTTAGGCGGAGATCAGAATTACTGGATCTGGGAGGTGTGCGTTGAGTACACCTCATTCCCGCGTGAGGACCTCTACAAAAGGGACACACTACTTTTCGGTTATTTACGGGAGATGATGGAGGGGAATTCTTAGCTCGACATTCGGTATTTAGATGGCCGGTTTTCTTGCAGTAGCTACAGACTCCAAGGTACTTATAGCAATCCTGCATTTCGTGTCCTCTCTTCTCACAGTAATCACAGAGGAGATTCCTTCGATCCTCAGATCCGGACCGAACATTTCGAGTCACGCTGCGAATATTAGTAGTCCTGACACGGTCCTCGTTCCGGGGTGAACTATGAACCGTGTTATGGAAAGAACGACTGTAGCTATTTCTTTCCGGAGGACTACGTTGACTGACATTGGTAGGGCGATGGTTATTTTTTACTGATGACTTAGTTTTCCGTTGTTCGACTTTTTTCCGTAGAACATCAGTCCATCCAGGAAGGGTAGTATTGATTTGTACTACTGACTCCAATGATTCGCTAAGATCAACCTCCCGGTCCAGATCATGGGATATTTGATGGGTCGTTCTCAAAGGAGGTATTGATTGGACATTGGAATTTGGAAAAAGCAGTATTTCTCACGTCAAAGCAGTCTGCAAAAATTCACAATATTCTCCAGAAGCTCTACTCGTATACCCGTCCAACTCCATCATTTTATATATTGACGGACGAATGTTTCAATAAATGGAGGCAAACTGCAAAGGAAAGCTATTCTAAGGAAATCATGATCTCTCATATCGTATCTAGGATATGCTTGACTAGCCATGGCGTTCCAACCGAAGGTTCAAAACATTTTTAATGCCTCTCATTCGCGATACGGTGAGCAGCATGATACTCTGATCCGATATTCTTTCTTCGTTACGTTCTCATCTCATACCAGCCATACAAAGATTATCCCTGTACAGAGAAGTATTCCGACGGTTATCTTTTATTATTTTCGGTATATGTGAAGAAATTTGCCTTCTAGCTGTTGTGCGGTCCTTAGCGAGTTCTGCACCATTGGTGTGTAGTGGGTCATGGATAATGTATAGCTACAGTTACGCCGTTCAAATTCAGGCCAGAAGTTAGACGTAAGGAGTACGTGTTGCGTTATCTCATATTAAATTTTCCAGGTCCACAACTTTAAGTTTTTGAGAGTTCTTGAGCAACTTGTGTAAGGAGAACAATGGCCTCCTCCAGCATGTCAAGTCTCTGTTTTATTTGTGGCCCTGAATACATAGAAGGTTCATTTGTATCGGGAATACGACGTTCATATTGTCGTTGAGAATATCCTTGTGGGAAAACAACCAGAATTACGACTGAGGGTCCAATAGACATCGGTGCTCCGGCCTCACCTCATCTCTCACTACTCCGTCTCGTGGGGTTGTTAGCAACCTATTTATATTTCTCGGAGAAGTCAGATTCTCCTCTATTTATTGGGTACAAAGATTCTCTAGTGCCTCTATCTCTATGCGTTAGTCAGAATAGAGACTTAGGTTGAGTAAAGTAATTTCCTGGGGGTATAGAATCATGACGAAGAGTGGTATTAGGAAAGAAGTTGAGGTTTAGGAAGGAAATTATGAGTAGGCATAAGATTGTAGGATTAGGGAATAAGGTTGGATTAGGAATAAGGTTAGGATTTGGAATAAGGTTAGGATTAGGAATTAATGTTAGGATTAGGAAGAAAATGATTTTTGGAAGTTTTCCAATACTCGGTGGATGTATGAGGAAAAGTTGGATCTGGTTGAAGAATCGGAAACTAAGGAAGGGTATAGCTGTGTGTATGTGTCATAGAAAGAAGTGTATTTTTAGCATTTGCAATTAGGTAAGATAGGCACGAGGTTATTACTTGACCTCGAGTGGTGTGGTGCGGTATGTTTCTGTGTTCGAGCCGTGACTGAGTGTTGCACCGATGGTATGGTTCTTTGAAGTTTGAATTAAGGCAGGCATCCATGCGGGAGCTGATTAGGAGAGGGTTGTCATGATTTGGAAACCCAATGGGGTGTGTTCATGAGGGTGGTGAGGCGCTGTCGTACGCGGTCTTGAAGTTGGCATCAGTTCACTCCCACATCATATTCCGTATCCTTCATTTCGAGAGTGATGGTTGAGTTTGATCATGCATGTCGTGAGCGTCTGGTCGATAAGCGTGGGGATCTAGAGCAACACTGCATAGAGATGGATCAATAGTCCGAGATAGTCGTCTGTGGTCGCATGCGAGAAGGCGTGGGTGGCTGTGTGTCGCATAGCTGTGGTGTTTGATTTTTCAGACATGGTTGTAAATGTGTTAAGAGTAAAGATAAGTAGAAAAGTAAGGAGTTATGGATGGTGGTTGTATCGCGCTAACACTCTTGAATCTGTCCAATAAGGTACAAGGATGGAAGAATGATCTTGTAGAGTAGTCTGAGGAGGAATCGGAGAATTTTGAAGATAGAGTATATGTGAGTCGAGTCATCAGATCCTAGTGACGCAGAGGCGCATGAACTCTATACATCGAGTCCCTGTTCTGGGCGCCACGTGTTAGAAATATATGAATAGTTATAGTAATATATAGTATATATAAAGTGGAAGGACTAGGTAATACATGTTGTAGTATATATTATAGTATATATATATATGATATATTATAAGAGAAAGAGAGAGATTGATAGAGAGAGGAGAGAGAGAAGAGAGAGAGTACAGATACTCGAAGCGATGAAATATTACTTCCCATTTTATGGTTTCACCTTTCTCTTTGCGTTCATTTTCTTCACACACTCACCAGGCAACATCCTTACTGACCACAATTATTCCACATATCATATACATATATCTAACGTCCTCACCCCTTTTCTAGACAACATCTTGCAGACATCCTTATACTTAAAGATCCCTGATGTGGGGGAGAAAGAATTGCCCACATATTATGTTCTGCGTGTAATAGGAAGGCCGGACTAAGGGACGGGTGTAGTTGGGTTGGCTGCCCACTACCACCTATCTCTGCTAGGAATGCTGATTGCATTGGCCTCGGAGATGGCATGATCTCCGTAAAAGGCCTTCTAATTTTCGGGAGAATTGTATGAATCGTATGGGTACATGGAATGTCAGAACAATAAATGTTGAGAAGAAGAGGAGAGCGGTAATAGGATGTATTTAGAAAGGGCAAATTTGATTTGCTCCCTGTGACTGAAGAAACAAAGATGAAAGGAAAACAGTGAAAATGAGTGGTAAACGGTGAAAATGTGTGTGTGCTGGTGTGGAAAGAATGGAAAAGGGGGAGAGAAGGAGTTGCAATTTTGATTGGAGTGACTTGTGGTACAGAGCTATGTAGATAGATAATATAATTTACTTACAGAAATTTACTTGGATATTTATTCATATGATTTTTACGTTAAATGAGATGAGATGATGATGAGCACCTAGTAAAATTATAGATGAAAATATATAATAGATGAAATATGGATATAAATATTGTTAGTTGAGTATATGAATTTAGTCACATTATTAAAGGTACGGTCCTAGAGGTCATATATTAGGTCAGGTCCTTAATTAAATGCTCTTAAAGACAAATAAAATGGATAAATAACTGCTCCCTTCTGTTTTCTATGTTTTATCCAATCCACCTCTTGTTATCACTTTCTTTGGTTTACTTTAAGATCTTGATATTTTCCAACATACTCAATTTCTTTATGTAGTCCCTCTTATATCGACTGTGATATCAGAATACTTATTTATTTTAAAAAAGATTACTCTTATATTATATTTAAACAACAGAATACTTAATTACAAATTGACTCGGGGTATCTGGAAAGAAAAAGACTTTTCAAAGAACACTATAACAAAGTAATGTTTCTACACATCATTACTCATTGCTACCAATCTCACACCACTCTCTCGTCTCTCTTTTTATCCCCCTGATGTTCCCCATCAAGTTATTCATACAATCCTCTTTATTTCCAGCTTTCTGTATCATCGAATCCCATCTGCTATGTCCTTTTCCATCTTTCAAACATATATCACCAATTATTCCTTTTCGTAACAATTCTTTTATTACTGCCATATCTACTCTGCAACTTCCTACTCTGAACATTTTGTATGTGATGTTACCACATTTCTAAAAGAATTTTGCTAATCTGAATAACCCAATTAAAATAGCCTATATTCTTTTCCCTGTAGTTCCTCCATAACCTTTTTAACATTTCTAACCCATCACACAATCCATTGCTTCTGCTTCTAATGTGAGTCTAAAACCCTGTTAGCTTACTTTGGATTTCCATATTATTGTGTGCTTTATTCCATAATCATTATTCTAACCGTTTACAATATACCCTATTTTGTGATTCCCTGTCCTCTAAAACCATTAAATGATGTGTTTGCAAATACTTTTATTGAATTTTCCTGGTACTCCCCATTTTTAGGTGTCTCTTCTGCTTTTGTTTTTTCCATCACTTTTATGAGTTGCGCTCATTATCACCGGTAGTGCCGCATTTTCTTTATCTTTTTAAAGCTCACCTTGTTTGCTGCCTAACAAAGTAGTTGTCCCAACCCTAATCTATATTCAGTTTTTTCCTTCTCGTTCAGATTCCTGTCTCCACTGTTAGAATTTTTATTGGGTTATAGACAAAGTGTGGGCACCGTTATGAGAAAGTTTATCGCCGTTAATTCTTAATCTTAACAATAAAAATTAAGTTGGCGTTAATATTAAGCGTTTATCGGTAAAAATGTAACGGAAGTTAACGTTTACCGTTTTAACCGCTTCAAAATATGTAGGAAGTAATAATAATTGTTTAATTTTACTTTTATTATGGTCAGATAATCAAATTATTTTAATGAAAAAATTATATATATATTATATATATATATATATATATACATATATATAATATATATAATATATATATTATATATATATATATATAATATATATATATATATATATATATATATATATATATGTAACAGAGAAAAAAAGAAGAAAAACAAAAAGTTGCACCGGATATTACGTTATTGTATCTGAGCCTTATAATTCTAAAGCCTGTTCTCCAAGTTGGGCATAAAATTAAAGAAATTTATATTTCAGTTGTTTCTGACTATTTAAAGTGTGATTTAAATTTTTAATTTATAAATTATAATCCGTAAAATAGAAGAAAGAAAAGTAAGGAAAATGTATATAAGACCTTGAAGAAAATGAGAAATATCTCTCCATTGCCTTCGCTCCAAGATTACATTAGGTTTCAAGGAATTCCACGGAGTCAACTATGCCACTGGAACTTCATTTCATGTTCTTTTGGTGCTGGATGTCTATGTGTGACTTGTGTTGGTTTGAAGTTACTTTATGATGTTACACTTTATTTTAGATTTAATTTAGATTCAAGAAGGTGTTAAATATAGATGATAGACAAGAGGGATAGAAAGAAAAAGAAGTGTTGGTTTTATTTTTATTATTGCACTTATATTTAATTGATTATATCTTTTTACAGGATTTTTAAAGGTTGGTTAAGGTAAACCATCAGGTTAGAAGATTATTGATTATATAAACTTAAAGTTAGGTTAACCGTTAGATTAGGTTGGTTTATTTACAGAAGAAGTATGGGCGGACTCTTTGGAACGCACACATACTTTCAGGACTTAAGTTTAATAAATTATCAGTGTTCTATGTTCTGAAATCCCTGGTTTCTGGTTCAAGGCTTTTCTTTGGTATTGTGTAGTTTGTGTATAAACTAAACCTTTCGCACAATCATTCACAAGTATATACAAAGTTTTCAAAATGTAAATTACACACAACTTAGCTTAATATTAAATATTTATGATATCTTCCAGATTTCTTATTCAAATAATAGTTTTGGGTTAGATTCTGATTTGCTCGCCGAGGTAGGGAATATAATGAGAAACTTGCAAGTGCTCTTACTTATGTGTCATTAATTCTGTCATCCAATAGAGCAATAGGCTGCAGACTATGCTACGGTTTAGATGAACTGATAAAGTTTTATTTCAATTGCACTTGAAAGAACACTGTGCATAATCACAATTAACGTTAGTTTATGGGAGCTAGAAGAACAATCCCAAACCCTCGTATCGGCACTTCATTTACGAGCAAAGAGCAAAAATCAGGTCCAGTATTGGAACAATTGACCCAGCACTAGGACCCTAGAATTATAATATAAATTAATATTATAATCTAGTTTAGTTTTTCCAATTATATTTTAATTTATAAAAGATTAAATAACTAACCCTTGAATCACAATGAGGGGATTTATATTTTCTGTTATTCACGTGGGGGTAAGAAGAAGATGTCTTGGCACTAAAACTGTAACACAATTTTAAACGTTTTTTTAGTTTCACTTTTTTAACTTTACTTTTCAAGTTTATGTCATACATAACAATTATCTTAAACTATAATTATGATAAAAGGTATACGACTCATCTCGCGAGTATTTTCTC
>JABUQX010126785.1:27500-30235 GCA_015478945.1 Trachelipus rathkii | reverse complement strand
TCAATCTGAATTATGTAAATACTGTATAAAAACTATAAACATTTAATTTAAGAAAATTGTCTAAAAAAATTATTTAAAGTTTTATTTACTGATTTGGTATTATTCTATATTTGAATCAGTGCATATTTTCTGAAAAATAAGTTCAAAAAATTTAACCAGAAAAGTTAAGATTTTTAAGAAAATTGTTTAGTGGTAAGCTTCTGGCATAATTCCAGAAGCTTGCCACTAAAGAATTTTCTTAAAAAACTTTACTTAACTTTTCTAAATTTAAAATTTTTTTTGAACTTAGAAAATTTTTTCAGGAAATATTTACTGATTCAAATCTAGATATTTACCCTGATTTTCGTACATTTTATGTATATAGTTTCAACAAAATTAAAAAAATAGGTCAGAAAATTTTAACCTGCAAATTTTGTCGTTTTTATAGGGATAACACTATCGATGCTTTTTCCCCCGATTATTGATATATCAATTTCATTAATATTGTTTCCATAATTGATATTTTTTTTACGATATATCAACGATTCGATTGAATGGACAAAATTTACGTAGATAAAGAAAATTAAAAAAATTTTCAAACGATTTTTTTTTACTTCGATAGAATAAAAAAAATATAATAACGCTACGAAATATATATATATATATATATATATATGGGCAGTATACCATATATAGTTATATATATATATATATATATATATATATATATATATATATATATATATATATATAATAGTTATATATATATATATATATATATCTTATATATATATACCGTATATATATACCGTATATATATACCGTATATATATATATATATATATATATATATATATATATATATATATATATATATATATATATATATATATATATATATATATATATATATATATATATATGGCAGTCAAACCATCTAGGTTAGGTCAGCTTTTACGGCAGCATATATTCATTTAGGTTAGGTTTAGGTCTACGACATCGACAATCCATGTAGGTTGGGCGTCGGTTTAGGACCCTACTAGTTCAGGTTATGATACGTTATTAAGTTTACACATAGTAAATCTGTGTATACTTAACAAATCTTATTATGACCTGAACTAGGAGGGACCTAAACCGATCGAGACCTAACCCATATGGATCGTTGATGCCGTAGACCTAATATATATAGATAATATGTTATCTGCCTCCACATCGATATAATATACATATCGATTGCATGGATTCGAACACATTTCATAAAAGTCAAATAAAACTGTGTAGAGTCATATTTAAACTATAGTAATAAAAGAGCTTCACACCTTTAAAATAATGATAAAAAAAAAGTTTAAATCTATGCAAACTAACGTAACTTAACATAGCCTTACTTAAAATTTATTTTTATATTTATAATTTATTTCACTTTGCGTTGTTTAAAAAAAAAAAAAACAAAAAAAAAACATGCTTCTGTCACCATGCACGCTATTGTACATTTTGTTCGATAACTTAAATTATAAAAAATTGACTTAAGCTTAATTGGAAGCAGATAATGAACAAGAGCCATATATATATATATATATATATATATATATATTATTATTATTATTATTATTATATTATTATTATTTTTATATATATATATATATATATATATATATATATATATATATATATATATATATATATATATATATATATATATATATATATATATTATATATATATATATTTATTTATATATTTATATATATATATATATATATATATATATATATATATATATATATATATATATATATATATATATATATATATATATATATATATATATATATATATATATTATATATATATATATATAGATGAAATATATATATATATACATATATATATAGATGAAAATATATATATATATATATAGTTATATATATAGTTCATATATATTATTATTATTATATATGATATTATATACATATTATTACATTACATATTATGATTATTATATTATATATATTTTATTAAATATTATTATATTGTATATTATACATTATTATTATTATTACTACTATTATTATTATTATTAGATAGAGTTGAATTACTTATATTTTGATTAAATATAGCAAATATATATACATATCTTTATTATTATATATTATTGTTATATATAATTATAATTCTATTATTTTATATCCATATATATATTTATATTATATTGTTACATACATATATTATTATAGACGAAAACAGATTACATATATATACATATTATTATATATACATACATACATATATTACATATACATATTATTACATACATATATATTATTACATACATAGATTTATATCAGATACATATACATACATATACATATATATAAAAGATATAATATATATATATATATATATCTATATATAAAGATGAAAATAGATATATATATATATATATATATATATATATATATATATATATATATATATATATATATATATATATATATATATATATATATATATATATATATATATATATATATATATATATATATATATATATATATATTCGTAGGTATTAGACTAGTGAATATTTATTCTTAGCTTTATAACCTATTTGATTTAAAAATACAGATCATCTGTTACAGTTTACGGATCCGTAACTTTTAATTTTTTTTTTTAAATAGTCTATATATAAACAAATCAAGTTTATAGTCGTGAAAAAGATCGATTATTCAAAAATAATTTTTGATATCGATGTATTGATG
>JABUQX010126785.1:20000-22500 GCA_015478945.1 Trachelipus rathkii | reverse complement strand
CATTATTTTTATTTTTAGTTATATAAACTTTTAAATCCATTTCATATCATTATAGTACATATGTTATTTCAGTATTCTTAAGATGATCTTGGTAGACCTGAAACGTCGATAAATATTTGGATATAATAAATCTCCATGGTTTTATGTTGAAACTAGATTAGCAATAAGATACTGAAGAGAAAACTGAGGCAAGCCATTCCCAAAATATAAAAAAAATTATTAGGTGGGCTGAGCCGTTAATTTCCCGATATATATAATATATATATATATATATATATATATATTTATATATATATAGCATATATATATATATAGATACAGATATATATATAAGTATATATATATATATATATATATATATAAAGTCGTTTTATGATATAAACCTAACGAACACCCTAGAGTAGACAGCATAGATATCAGTTGTCGAGGTCTCTCGGCCTCTAGGTGGACGACGGGGAGGGGGGGTGGCTCCCATTGACTCGAGCCCCTAAAAATTGAAGTTCAAGGAAACATATTTCCATTAGGGGGCTGCCTTCTAATTTTTTTTTTTTTTTTTTTTTTTTTACTGGTATAAGCTTTATACGCTGATTCCAAATATGTAACTGGTTTTTCTGTAAGTGTTCGTACTTTTCGAGATATATCTGTGCCCCTATTCCGAAGTTTGGTCAGCTTTGGTTCCTTCTCTGGTCATCCTGTTCATAATTAAATTCCGCTTCCCTAGGAACAGACGAATATCAAAATTATATATATATATAAATATATATATATATATTATATATATATGCGGAGACATATATATATATATATATATATATATATATATATATATATATATGCAAATATATATATATATATAAAGTATAGATATATATATATATATATATATATATATATATATATATATATATAAGTGCTGTGGAGTGGGAGTCGGAGTCGGAGTCGGAGTCGTGCAATTTTCCAGGAGTCGGAGTCGGAGTCGGAGTCGAAAATTCTGTGCAAGTGGAGTCGGAGTCGGAGTCGAAAATTCCTGTGTAAGGGGAGTCGGAGTCGGAGTCGAAAATTTATAGAACTATTATTATTATTATTATTATTATTATTATTATTATTATTATTATTATTATTATTATTATTATTATTATTATTATTATTATTATTATTATTATTATTATTATTGAAACTGAAAGTATTAAACTGTTAATTTTAAAATGGCTGTTTTATAATAAAAATAAAAATAATTTGCATTATAATTGGTTATACATTTGTTTCCGAAACTGAAATATATTTGTTTGTCATGTGTTGCGCTTGCATCTTTATGTCTTTACTATAGATGTAGCGGATGGTGATTTTTGACTATCCGCGGATGCGGATAGTAAAAATCACTATCCGCGGATGCGGATAGTAAAAATCACTATCCGCGGATGCGGATAGTAAAAATCACTATCCGCGGATTGAGGATGAGGATTTTAGAGTCTTAGCCACAAGTACTTTATATATATATATATATATATATATATATATATATATATATATATATATATATATATATATATATATATATATATATATATATATATATATATATATATATATATATATATATATATATATATATATATATATATATATATATATATATATATATATATATATATATAAAGAAGGTTGGGAGTTTCGTAGCTGTCAGGACAAGTGAAGATTTTCTTCGCATGGTTATAGGGCGACAGAGCTAGCAACCTGGTCCTTTCCTTTTGCTTGTATTACTCTTGGACCAGTGTTAGAATCTTATGCGCCTAGAAGCAAGATCCTCTGGAGACCTCTGGGTGAACGAGTTTTGAAGCCTAATGAAAGAAGATGCTAGTTCTACTGAAAGGGCGAAAACCCTACCTGAGAGTATTAACCAGAGGACTGGCATCGGAAACAATTGCGAAAAGAAATGGTTTTCTAAAATGCTCTAGGGTTAAGAGTTTCGGGCCAAAAGAAGATGTTGGACCTGACGCGGCGAAAGCCCTTCCTGGAGTTGTTATATATATATATATATATATATATATATATATATATATATATATATAGTATATATATATATATATATATATATATATATATATATATATATATATATATATATATATATATATATATATATATATATATATATATATATATATATATATATATATATATATATATATATATATATATATCTGTGTTTGCGAGATTGCGAGATATGAACCCAACTCTTTTTCACCCCACCAATCTCTTTCCCCAGCCTCAACCCATTTGAAAAATAGGTTATATGTAGAATAATACTTGAAATTAATAATTCTCAAATTATGTTAAAAAAACTAAAGCTTCTGAGCCCTTTAAAGGGAGAGTTTGCTTCTCTTTTCTTCGTAAATGAGATCTGCATCGCTGAAAAGATGCTCGCCAGCTACACTAATTAAAGGGCATGCTAAGTATTCCCTGCCGAGTTCTGCAAGATGTGAAAAACTTTTACAATTAT
>JABUQX010126785.1:0-7500 GCA_015478945.1 Trachelipus rathkii | reverse complement strand
ATTAAGACCAAATATAATCTTATATCCGATGAACGAAAGTTCGTGATTCATAGTAAGAGTGATTCAGATCTAGCTAGAAATTGTAAGTATGAGCATAGAAGTAAAATCTAAGGGCAGATAGCTGTACAGAAAACTTTTGAAAACTTTGAAACTGATTGAAACTTGTTTGCAGAGATCATCCACAAATATTTTGTATAGGAACTAAAATTTCTTTCCTCAAAAGAAATAGAATTTGCCGGAGTAAATTTTTGTTTTCAAGAATAGAAAAACTAGAAAATTCTAATACAACTGAAAAATATAATAGATTTTAAATAAAATTCACACACCAAACACATGCAAAAATATGCGTTATATACATTGATTAAATAAAACACATTATTGGATTTTTACCTTTTATACCCCAACAATTAAAGATTCAGGATATATATGCAAACCTAATTTACATACAAGCATGCTCAATAGTTCTAAACTTTAAATGGAAAATAAATTTTATTTAAAATTTTTTTTTTTTTTCAAATATAATTAAGTGTAGTTAAATAGTTTTTAAATGTAGTTGGAAAGCTTTCTCCCCATAAATTTAAGGTATCGTTTTCTGCTAAAATGTTTATATATATATATATAATATATATATATATATATATATATATATAAAATAGAAAATAAATTGAAGTATATGTATATATATTATATTATATATATATATTATATATTATATATATATAATGTATTTTTCATTTCTTATTTATATATATATATATATATATTATATATATATATATATAATTATATATATTTTCTATATAAATATATATTATATTTTTATATATAATATATATATATATATATATATATATATATATTATATATATATATTATATATATATATTATATATATATAATATATATATATATATAAAAATCATTTGTACTATTGAAAAAAAATGAAATTGAAGTTATGTACAAACTCTGGTGGTTTTATAACTATCATATCCTACTTTAAATTCATAATTAAGATATGATATCAGAGGTTGAATGAAGTAAATGAGGAATTGGACCAGGCAAGATTAATTTTGTTGACACAATTTATTAAATAATTGATAGTTAACAACATAAGTTAATGTATATATATATATAAATATATTATTAGGATTGGCAAAAAAATTTTTTTTTTTTTGGAAAAAGTCCAGCCCAATTTGTTGGATTTTTTCGTGTTTTTTTTTTTTTGGGCGTTTTTAGACTTTTCAAAAAATATATTTTAAAATCTATAAATTTATTAACAAAAATTTACCTAAGCTTCGTTTATGTATTATCTTTAACTCTTTTGAAACCCAATATAAATGAGAATTGCATTTTACAACTAATGGCCTACTCAAGATTTACTGACCTAAGAATATTAATTAGGTATGGCTAAAACAATGGTAACAGAACTTTCTTGGGTATTACCCCAAAATATGTAGCTATGTGTGCAACGATATTACCTCTAGACTAGAAAGTGAGGGAAAACTAACTAATTGCTTATAAAATTATTGCATAAGGTATACGAATATTTTTTTTAAATTCCAATGTATCCGGAAAATTCAAAGAATACAAATTCAAAGTAGTTCATTGTTCCATGTGTATTGTGGCTACAATCATGCAAGCTGAAAAGTATGTATTGTACATTATTTCTTGATAAAATCATATTTAAAAATGATTCAACATCAAATTAGAGAAGTAATCAAAGGAAAAATAAACTGTATGAGATCTGAAAATGATAACAGACAAAGTTAATTAGTAAATAAAAGAATTTCATTGTAAACATTTTTACTTCAGATTTTGAAGAAATTGTTTTATTTTTTGATACTGTATCAAATTTAAGGTTATTAGATATCAAAACAATTTGGATACCGTCTTTGTTTTTAATTTTTTGAGAATGGAAATTTTTTCACAAAGATAGGTTTTGGAAATGATAGAAGCATTTTTTTCACTTCCTCATCTGCAATTTTGAAAGACTTTGCAGCACTTTGATATCAAAAAATTGAGAGATCTGCCATGTTCAGGAATTCAATGTATTGGACTGAAAGTCAATAAATGCCTCTTCCAATGTTCCAGGCTCTTCTGGCACTTCAGCAATTTCACAATTTGTTTGGATTCATACTACCCAACTGACAATACGTGAATCAAGCTCTGGAAAGTAATCAGAGAACCACTTCTTGAGTTTGGTAAGCTGCTCTATAACTGGATCCTTGATGTTACCAATAGAGAAATCTTCACAATCTTCCAAAAACGCAGTTAACTTTGAAAAAACAACTATCTTGTTTTTGTTATACTTTCTGACTACAATGCAGAACCTGAGACCCAAACTCCAGATGATCAAATTTTTTTGTATGCTCAAAATGCCAATGATATTTTAAATATCATGATATTCCAATAGACATTTAATTAATGTATATTATTTTTTTTAAGTACCTGTAAAAATTTAACTAAATTGTGAATTTGCTTGTATAGATATTATAACTGAAAAACTCTACGTCTTCTGTTTAAATATTTGACAAAATATTACTGGAAGCGGAAATCTTTCTAGCTGGTAAAAACTTGTTAAAATGTAAAATGATGAATATCACCAAAGGTCATCAAAGTATTCAAAGAATTATGAAATGCATTTTAATTGTGGTTCTTATTATTTGTTCCATAATAATTATAATAAAAAGGAAATTTACTGCCCTATTTTAAAGGAATAAATGTTTCCATATTTTTAATTTAATTTGCTTGATAGAGTTTTAAATATATTTATGATTGATAGAGAGTTTTAAATATATTTATCTTCAGAAGTAAAGGAACATTGAACATTGAAAACACCCAGAGTGACGAATTCAATGAAGGTAGAATACGGAAGACTGTTTCATTTTGTAGTTTTTGATGAACAAAGAGTTAGGTGACTATTAAAGAGGACAAATGAACCAAAGCCATTGGGTAAAAAGTTAAGATTCCTGCAAAATCATTAACAAGAGAACAAACATTGTGGTTGTTCACATACACAAAACATACACCTGTGAATGAAAATGAGTATAGAAACAGTAAGAGGCAATCGAAGAGTGTTTGCGCTCTGAGCGTCCGAATACCTAAGCTTTAGTGAAAGTGAAACGTTTAGTGAAAGGCAGGTTGTTTTCAACGGTGGCAAATTAGTGTGTTTGCAGTAATTACAGCGGAAAGAACGGGCTTCAAAGCATGTTGGCAATCATTGACCACTCCATCCCTAACACTTGAGGTCTCGAATTCCGAAGCGGTAATGGGGAAAAATATAGTATATTCTAAAATTTTAAATATATAATGTGTGTAATGTGTACTTAGTCTGCCTAGTACTTTTGGTATGTGAAGAAAATTGGGTGGAATAAGTAATTTTCATACCTGTAAAGACTATCATTGTAATTTCGAAAGTACTCTGCATTGAGACACCATGTGTATCAGTATCGTGCGCGTGCCATGGGGAGAACCATTAGATGATACCAGTTCAATGAAATATTATATCCAAATTTTACATAATATATATATATATATATATATATATATATATATATATATATATATATATAGTGTAAACCTCATATATATATAATTAGGCTTGCAATTCTCGCTATAAAAGAAGTTATACTTTCAAGTTTTACTAAAATATAATTATTTATAATATATATATATATATAATAACGTTCTATATATATTACTTATTCATTATCTGATATCTATATTATCACTGTCTACTGCCGAGTAATATATAGAATATGATTAATATATAATTAGTACTATTATAATATAGTATAGATTTTATATAATTAATCATTAATTAAAATATTATCGAATTTATATATATTGACTAAATAGTTTAAGGAATTAAATAATTAGTTTTAAATATTATATGATGTTAGTTTTAATATTATTATTAATATTCTTAGTTAATGAAATAATATATAGTCTCGTATATTGTATATATAATTTTATAATAATTATATAATTAAATATAAATTTATTAGAAGTAAATATTTTGAGCATTTTAAATAAAGAATATTATATAATAAATAAATTATTGCTAATTTTGGTAATTATAATATATTTACTGATTATAGTTTATTTATCAATAAAATATATTATACTGATAAGAGTATATAATATGATTAGAGTATAGTATATATATTTATATTGTATTATTTTATATATAAGTCTCATTATTTATATTGTTATTATATATATAATATATATATATATATATTATCTATATATATGATAATATATTATACAAACAGTAACTTGAAATATGGTTTTTCAAAATCATTAGAATTTTATATAATTATTTAATTTTATTATTATTTATTATCTTATTGGATTATTATTATTTTTATATATTACTTATTATTTATATATTTGTGCTGATTTTTTATTAACAGATATTTATTTTTCTAATATATTCCTTATTATAAAATCATATTATTATTCTCTATTATTATTATTATTGATTATGATTATTATGTTTATATTATATTATTATTATTATTAATATTATTTATTGAATGCTTGAGACTATTATAATTATTATTATTATTATCTCACCAATTACTTTTCATTAGATTATTTCAGTTGATGTATGCTCTGAAGTAAATTATTGCATCTAGCTCTTCATTAATGTATGTAATTTATATATTTAGTAAAGTAGTGGAGAGTGCAGTGTATAATTAGCGATATACTGTAGTATATTTGTCTAGAATTTATTAAGGTGGCTGTAGATGATCCTTAGTGGATGTTCGTATCCTCTTCTTGCTACCTAATTTCTTCTATCAATGGATAGTGGCAGATATATTCTAAAGTAAAAATTAAGTAGTAATAACGCCCTTATTAAATTAAGCTATCTAACTGATTTACCTTTACTTAATTCATGATGTGTAAAATAGGCACATCCAATAATACAATATAAACTTTACTTCTATAAATATTTTCATGGATTACTCTTACTCCTCTACTATCTAATTTACTAGGTCAATTAATACTGTGACGATAGAATTAAAAATATGATAAAAACTGTAAACCTCCAACTCATATGAAACTAACATTTTCCCAGTCCATTTGTGGGACATAGGTGGTATTTTTGATAAAGTTATTGATATAATATACAATAAAATATACCTTTTTTTCTCTATAATATATACGGAGATATTGACTAAAAAATATGTCTATTTATGTTATTTTCATTGTGAGACTGATATGACAAAGTGAAAAATATAATTACTATGAAAACGTTTTCGACGATAGATAATAGATGAGTGAATAAGTAAATATTGAAAGCGGACCATAACTCAATAGTAGAGCACCACCATCAAAAGATTTACAATAGGAAAATGATTGCACATACTAATACTATCTCATAAATTTTATAATAGTATCTCTATTTGATATAGTATATATATTATATATATTAAACTTTTATTAATATAATTATATTATTATAGTATTAAAATTATTATATAATATATTATATTTATATTTATAAATATTTTTGTATAGTTCTATAACATTAAATATTTTTTAATTTATAGCGGGTATTATAATTTATTCATATGGAGAGTTGTTTATATAAAAAAGAAGTTAAAAATCTATATTGACTTATATATATTTATAATATTGCAACCTCGGTTAGTTATCCTTGAATGCTTGGCCAATACTATTGAAATCATGCCTAGTCGGCTCTAATGTTCAACTAGAGAATAAAAAGTTGTTTCGAGATCCCAAGCAAGTGGGGTGGGGCGTGGGGGGATGAAACATGTACCCAGTGTGAAAAAGTTACACGAGAGATCAGAAATTTTTAATTGCAAACTAGAGATAGGGAAAATCCCTAATAAAGCTCCTGTGCGTAAACAGACTAGAGTGAAATTCAAGAAATAAAGGAGCATTATGAATATAATAGGAAGGAAAACTACTGAAAAAATTTGTATGGGAGTAGACCAATCAACTGGTTAGTTTCGTGAGGAGAGCGAGTTTGCTGGCAAAAACTCATGGAATATTCATTAGAGAATGTCTTTTTTAATTTGAAAAGTAGTAGTAATTTGTTAATTCAAGAGGGGGCAAGAAAATTATAGTAGTTGAGTCTCAGAAGTAAGATATGATTTACCCATTAGTATATGATTGGCAAGGGAGAAATATGCACGCTATGTGATGTAGAGAAAGACACACTCAAAATTATTTGAGGTACATACGTATATATCGCTTGTAGATATGTTGTGTAACCTGAGTGGTACGAAATGAATAGTTGTCGAGTCCTTATATGTCTGGATTAGTTAATGTGTTAAGTTGCTATTGCGAGTATAGTAGTAAAATATGTCGACTTAAAGTATTAATGTAGGCAAGTTGTAATTTAGAGTGGGATGTATTAGTATTAATGACATGCGAAACGAGTATAATATGCAGTAATGTTTGTAGCTGAGTAGAGTCTGTCGAGGATGCCAACGATGGTCCAAAGTGCAATGAGCCTCGTGATCCAACTCAGTTATAGTGAGAAGACGTTTTGCGGTTATACTTACCAGCTAGGTCTCCAGTAAAATAAGAGGTGAGTATTATATATAGATATATCACTATAAAAGATACTTGTCTAAAGGATGAAAAGATGTCAAAGAATACATTCGGTATATACCCGGATTAGCTAGTGAGTGAGTTATTATAAGAGGATATTGTGCTGCATATTAGAGATATACTGATTAGATCAATAAATCCTATAGTGGAGTTATTTAGTTCGATACTCAGACTAGTGTCCAAAATGCTTATATTGAATAAACCGTGCTATTTCTTCGTGCACATTGACTATTACTGAGTCTATCATTTTCAATCCTTCTTAATGCTAAGCAACAAATACTTATATAAGTTAATCACTGTACATCGTAGGTATACCTTCACCCACGACGCCGAATTCTCTCTTCAATTCTCTAACGCATATTTTTGTCTAACGTTTTTCTTCCATCAATGTGGCAAATCCCACATTTATTCATTCGCTTGCACTTCTCTCTTATCGGACTTACTCTTACTATTCTATCTTCTATCTATCTATCTTCATTACTCTATCTTATATCGAGGTCATAAGTTATATTCATTAATTACATTTACTAAAGTATTTCTAATCCTTATACCTTCCATTCTACAATTATGCTCAATAACATTAAGTCTATTTTTCCTGTTCTAGAATAGTTAGTCTCAGTTAACATTGTCATGTTTCCACTAGCTTCTTGTGCGGCGAACAAACCTTGCGATACCGTCTGAAAATGATTTTCTGCCGTAATTAACTTTCAGAGGAAATAAAGCTTCTATCAAATCTTTTACTCGTACTTCACCTTCGATACTTAGCTTATCTACATGTTTAATCTTTAATCTTTTTGAACTTTCTGCATACTTATCTTGGAGATTGGTAACTCCATATATTTTAATGTCTCGGTAATAAGATTTCCCTGGTTCACCTACTACTTTAAATCCATCTCTGGTTTCTTGGTT
>JABUQX010126784.1:0-7500 GCA_015478945.1 Trachelipus rathkii | reverse complement strand
ATATATAATATATATATAAAATATTATAATCCTTTTTTCTATACCTTGTTATATGCAAATTTTTTCACTATATACATATAATTATAATATATATATATATATATATATATATATATAAATATATAAATATAATATTTATATAATATAGTATTTATATATATATAAATTAATAGATATATATAATTTAAAATTCTAATATATTATATATATATATATATATATATTTTTTTTGATAGTGACTCTCGTTGCTGGAGTTGTTATCGTATTGTGTGATTGGTCTTCCCTGTGTTATTTTAATCGTGTGTTTAAATTTTATTTTAGTTGTCCACCCATTTTATTTAATTTATTGTTCCCTAGTGCTGTTTTAGTGTTCATTGCTTTCCTAATATTTTTTTTACATATCTATCACCTTTATATAATTAATAAATGAGGATTTGCTCCGAAAATTTTACCTCCGTGAAACTTTAAGCTAAGTTTGATTTTATTTTTTACTTTTTCTTTTAAAGAGATAATATCTATATGAATGGGATTTTTGGTTTTACCCTTTTTATTAATATAAGGTTTTAAACTTAAATTTTACGGTTTTAATGCAGGTTTTCATTACGTTGGGGTACTTTTAAATTTAGCTTTTGTTTTAGTCATTTGTTTAAGTTATTTTGTTTATCTGCGTGTGTGTAGGTGTGTGTGTGTGTAGATTTAATGTGTTTTAGTTTAGTGTGTAGATTTTGTGTGCTTTAACTTTCTAGATCTTTTAAATTTTCTGTAAATACGGTTTTAGCGTTTTATAATTTCCTATTTTAAATTTAGGTTTCAGCGTACAAACAAATTTTATCCTGATTACACAGTTTTTTTTTTTTTTTTTTGACTGTTTGTTTTTGTCTGTTTGTTTTTGTCTGTTGTTTTTGTTTTGCTGTGGCTGTGTGTGCGTGTAGGATGGCAAATTTGCACAGGACTCGGACTCTTCTATCGACTGATCAAACATCCGCGCTAACTCAAACTTTGCCCTCTGGTTGGAATATCACGTCTCTCTAATTCTACACCCTAACCGTTGCTCTTGTCTGAGACTCAGAGGGTTAAGAATTCATCCTCTAACTCTTTTAACATCCAACTACAACTTATTTCATAATTTCCGTCTGAAGGGTGGAGTATGTGCCTATGTAAACATAAACACTCCTATAACACGTCTCGAGAATCTCGAATCTCCTAACTTCGATGTTCTATGGCTTAAAATCTTTCTTCCTTCTACTACAATAATCTTGTGCTTCTGCTACTGTTCTCCTAACAGAACAGATTTTCACGCCTTTTTTGAATATCTTACTACTTCTCACGAGGACTGTTATATGCTTCTCATCCAAATACTAGGTCCTCTATTTAGGGATTCAATGTACACACACCTGAAAGGTTGGGTCCTCTGACATACTGATTTAGGTGGGAGGAGGCCGAATCATTCAGCATTCTCAACGATCTGAGCAACTAATTAAAGAACCACACACATTCCGGATCGTCCAACCAATTCTGACACACTTGACCTATGTTTCACCACTAGTCCTTCTCTCTTTAAATTACCCACTTTCGCTCCTATTCGTAAATCTGACCACAACCTATATCTTCAATTTAAATATTTCTCTCCAAAAGCTCCATCCTGCCCTACGCTTTTCTCTGGCACTTTGAATCGGGCTGATTGGGAGCCTTGCGTTCTTCTTCGCTAACTATAATTGGAAATGAAACTGGCTTTGTGCTCTGGTGACGCCTTCGACCTCTGCGATAAGGTGGGAGCTTAATCGGTTGATTGGATGAGAGGTTCATTCCTTCTTCGACTAAATCTTTCTCTCCCCATAATCCAATGGTTCGAACGTGCTTGTTCTCTGGCCATTCAGCTAGAGACAGTGACTATCGGGAGTTGGAAAAAATTCTCGTTCTCTATCACTTCTTGCTAATTTTCATTCTGCTAGAAATCGTTTCAGGGATACTCTTCAACGAGCAAAGCGGGCTTTCATCAAACGAAAGTGCGCTAACCTCCTTGATTTCTCCTACTGATAAATCTTTCTGGCCTCTTGCCAAAAACATCTCCAACAACTTCTGTAAAATCTGTCTTCCTCCTCTATCGATCTGATGGTTCTGTTCCTAATTCTCCAACTGAAAAGGCCAATACTCTTCGGCCTCCTATTTCCTCTAACTCAACCTGGACGATTCTGCATTCCTCATCCTCCACCTTCTTCTCTCAGGTGTCCTTATGCCTTTGCCTGTGATTACATCTGATCGGGTGCATGGCTCCTGAAATCTATGAACGTTAGGAAGGCTGGTGGCCCGGATGGCAGTTCCTCCCAGAGTTTTTGGGAAGTTGTGCGTTTCTGCTACCCCGCCCCTCGTTCAACTATACTTCACTATGTCTCAATACTAATACTTTCCCTCAGTGCTGGAAGCACGCACATGTCCAACCTATTCCGAAAAAGGAAGCGCTCTGATCCTTCTAACTATCGCCTATAGCTCTCACTTATCTATCTAAATCTTTGAAACCCTTCTCCTACTCTCATTTGCTTAATCATCTGGAGTCTCATTCACTTCTTTCCGACCGCCAGTACGGCTTTCGGCGTCGAGGTCTACTGCATATACTTTCCTATTCTTAACTGATCTTGTTTCCCCTCAAAGAACTACGGGAGAACTTGCGTAGTTGGCGCTTGACATAATCCAAGGCATTTGACCGGGTTTGGCACGCGTCACTGCTCTCCCAAGCTCCCCTCCTTTGGTTTCCTCATTCTCTTTGCTTACTTATGTCTAGTTTTCTTATCAAAATCGCTCAATATCGGGCTGTGTTGATGGGCACTTCTTCTTCCTATCTACAATAGTGTTGTCCTCAGGGTTCTCTTATCTCCTACTTATCCTACTCATTAATGATTCTCACCTGCCACATCTAACTTATCCACTCGTATGCCGATGACTCGGACCCTTTCATTCTTCAACTCCATTGTCAATTCTGCTAACCCTTCTTTTACCACTCTAGAATCTGCCTCTTCGTCTCCAATCTTTCCGATTCTATTCTCGCTGATCTGGATAGAATTTTCCGGGTGGGTCGTCTCACCTGTGCTAAAAATTCAATTCTTAAAGAACCCAACGTCTACAAATCTCCCTCTAAGAAACCTTCTAACTTTCGTACCTCTCTCGTCTGTTCTCTCGTCTCTCGTTGACAATATAAACATCCTTGGCCTTAACATAAACAAAAAAATGTCTTGGAAACCTCACATTACAACGGTTGCTAGGGCGGCCTCAAAGAAACTGGGAGTTCTGTTTAGACTGCGAGACTTTTTTTCCTCTTCTCAAGTTACTCAAGCTATACAAGGGCCTCATCCGGGAGTGTAAAAATTCTCGTTCTCCTATCACTCTCGCTAATTTTCACCCGGCTTTTGGACAGGGTCGAGTCAAAGGCCAAAAGGCTTATAAACTGTTCTGTACTTTCCAGTTCACTTGACCCTCTATCTTTGCGGCGCGATGTTGGTGCCTTATCTCTTTTCTATAGGTACCGCAGCGGCAGGTGCTCGAGGGAGCTTATCACTCGCGTGCCACCACCTCTACGACGCCCTCGTAGCACAAGGGGTGCTGTGTCGGCGCATGAGTTTTGCGTTGATATTGGTAACTCTAGGCTGGGTTCGCTGCGGTGCTTCCTTCTTTACCTGCCACCTCTGTTCTGTAAAATTATCCACCATCTTCTGGGTTTTCCGGCTGAAATTAATCACCCTCGCTGTACAGCATGCGTCTGTCTCATCTGCGTAGTTTCCAGTTGATGAATATCTGACGTGCGAAACACCCCCTCCTTAATAGGGATCTGCCCGGGAGTGTTGTATAACTGTAAAAAAAAAAAAAAAAAAAAATATATATATATATATATATATATAATATATATTATATATATATATATATATATATATATATATATATATATATATATATATATATATATATATATATATATATATATATAGTGAGATAGAGAGAGAGTTTCTATTAGAAGGATTACTTTTAATGTTTTCTCTAGTATTGTTTTCGGTAGGAGTTTTACACGGCTATTATTATTTGTGATTATAATTTTATTAACCAATATTACCATTCACATATTTTTTTCCTTAGAGTCAATAATAATTTTGAGAAATTAACTAATCCACTTAACTCACAACGGCCGTAATTTAATTATTTCTTCACTCGTGTCTCTTTATTATTATTATTATTATTATTATTATTATTATTATTATATTATTATTATTATTATTATTATATTATAATTATTATTATTATTATTATTATTATTATTATTATTATTATTATTATTATTATTATTATTATTATTATTATTATTATTATTATTATTATTATTATTATTATTATTATTATTATTATTATTATTATTATTTATATATATTGCTGTTTTTTATTATTATTGTGACTATGAGGGCCAATTGATATTTATTATTATCATTATTGTTATTATTAGCTAGTAGTATCAATTTGTAACCTTATTGAAATTCAATATACAGTCTTCTACTAAGCAGGACAAATTTATGATTTATTACTATAGGATATCCTGTAAGAGTTCACTATAAATTTTACCATTTTATTTTATTTCTATTATTACTATCAGATTTTGCTTACTGTAATATTTTCTTTGATAATGTTATTCTAAAATCGGAGCCACGTCTCTCTCTCTCTCTTCTCTCCTCTTCTCTCTCTCTCTCTCTCTTTCTCTCTCTCTCTCTCCTCTCTCTCTCTCTCTCTCTCTCTCTCTCTCTCTCTCTCTCTCTCTCTCTCTCTCTCAAAATTTAAAATTAAACGTATATTTATACAGTATATAATATATATATATATATATATATATAATAATATATAATATATATATATATATAAAAAAAACATATATATATATAATATATATATATATATACTATATATATATATATATATATATGCGGATGCGGATGCGGATGCGATGCGGATCGGATAGTTTAAAAAGTTTTGAGATTTTTTCTATAACATAATCACACACACACACACAAATATATAATATATATATATATATATAATAATATTATATATATATATATATTATATATATAATATATATATATATATATATATACTAGATTATAATAATATAATATATATATATATATATATAATATATATATATATATACCCGATTTTTTACTGCAGGACCCTTGGACCCAACTCTTTTGCCCCCCCACAAACCTCTTTCCCAAGCATCCATCCATTTGAAAAGGTTATATAACTAATGCTTAAATTAATAATTCCAAATTATGTTTCAATAACAAAAGCTTCAGAGCCCCCCCCCACCCCCCCCCCTTTTTTTTTTTTTTTTTTTTTTTTTTTTTTTTTTTTTTTTTTTACACTTGACACCGCCGCTCACGGGCAGACCATTCAAGGAGGGGTGTTGAACGTCTCAAATATTCATTTAACGCAAAATTACGCAGATGAGCACAGACGCACGCTTTAAAGTGAGGGAGTTAAATTCAGCAGGAACCACAGAAGATGGAAGAGAATTCCACAGAACAGACGGTGGCAGGAAAGAAGAAGCACCGCAGCGAACTAGTCTGGAGTTATTAATATCAACACAAAACTCATGTCGACACAGCACCCCTTGTGCTTCGTGGGCGTCGTAAAGTTGGTGGTACGCGAGTGATAAGCCTCTCAGCACTTGCCCTACGGTACCTATAAAAAGAGATAAAGCACCAACATCACGCCCCAAGATTAAGGGTCAAGTGAACTAGAAATACACAACAGTTTATAAGCCTTTTCCTTTGACTACTACCCTACCAAAACGTTGAACACCAGAAGCCCCCCCACCCCAGATATGAGAACAGTACTCCATAACAAGGGCGGATGAGACCCTGTATAGCTGGAGCAACTGAGATGAGGAAAAAAGTCTCGCAGTCTAACAGAACTACCCAGTTTCTTTGAGGCCGCCCCTGCAACTGTGATGTGAGTTTCCAAGACATTTTTTTGTTATGTTAAGGACCAAGAATGTTTATGTTGTCAACAGGAGAACGATGAGAACGTCGAAAGCAGATAGAAATAGAAGGTGTCTATAGAGAGGCGAGATTTGTAGAAGTTGGGTTTTTAAAAATTAAATTTCACAAGGTTACGACGACCCCACCCGAAATCTGTCCAGATCAGCGAGAATAGAACGGAAAGCAAATTCTAGAAGTAAAAGAGAGCGAATTGAAATGAGTTGAAGATGAAGGGTCGAGTCATCGGCATAGAGTGACAGATAATTGCAGTGAGAAATCATTAATGAAAAGCAGAAATAAAGTAGGAGACAACAACCCTGTGCGAACACCCACTATTGACAGAAAAAGAAGAATCGCCCCATCAACAACAGCGGATATTGAGCGATTTGAAAGAAAGCTAGACATAAGTAAGCAAAGAGAAGGAGGAAACCCAAAGAGGGAGCTTGGAGAGCAGTACGCGTGCGCAACCCGGTCAAATGCTTTGATATGTCAAGCGCCACCACGCAATCTCCCGTAGTTCCTAAGGGCGGAAAACCATTAATCTGTTAAATAGGAGAGTATATCGCCAGTAGACCTCGAGCCCGAAACCGTACTGGCGATCGGGAAAGAAGAATGAGATTCCAGATGTCTAAGAAGTGACAGTTGAGAAGGATTTCAAAGATATTAGATAGAATACAATTAGAGCTATAGGGCATAGTCAGAGGGATCAGAGCGGCACCTTTTTTCGAAATAGTGGCATTGCGCGCTTCCAACACTGACGGAAAGTGCTAGTATTGAGCATAGAATATAGTGAACGAGCGGGTCAGTACGAAGCACACTACCCTCAAAACCGCGGAGAATGCCATCCGGACCACCCGCCTTCCTTTATAGATTTCAGAAGCCCATGCACCCGTTCAAGTATTCACAGGCACAGGCATAACACCATAAGAGGGAAGGAGGAGGAAGAGAATGCCAGAATCGTCCCAGGTGAGTTAGAGGAAAATAGGAGGCCGAAGAGATTGCCTTTTCAGTTAGAGTAAGCAACAGAACCATCAGAGCGAAAAAGAGGTAAATGAGATCTGCACCACTAAAAGACGCTCACTAGCTACACTTGTAGATTGCTAAGATTTTTTTCCTGGCGACTTCTGAAAGATGTGGAAAACTTTTACAATTATTACGCCACAAAAACCAGTGGAGCTTATCTGATTTCAAGCTTTTACTCTTTTTATACTCTCGATCAAGTAGTTCTTTTACACCTCCAACATCGCTCTAATTTGTGCAGAAGCGAAAAAAACGTTCATAGATTCGCAATGATATCGCTAATATGCGTAATGCTGTTCTGATTCTTTTATCTTTTGCTTTTATTGTGCTAGTGATAGTACCCCTTTAGAGCATTCATCGCATAGGCATCCAAATTAATTTAACAGTCTGTGAAAAACACGTGCATTCAAAAATTTTTTTGTATCTAGGATTAGAAAAGTTGCAATTGCACATGCATCATCGTTTT
>JABUQX010126783.1:35000-53130 GCA_015478945.1 Trachelipus rathkii | reverse complement strand
TTCTAATTCTTTTACCACAGATGCATTCACCAATGAAATTTGAGCCCCAGTTTCAATCAATCCACAGTACACTTTTCCATTTACCTCCACCTGTACTTCCATTTATCCACCCATTCCATGCTCACAATAAATAAGCTCTTTAACCTCATCAGGGCAAACTACTTTAATATCCTCACCATCTTCAACTTCAAAATCTACTACTGCATCTTCAAGTACATACTTCCTATCATAACACTTTTTCTTGATTACCCAATTGTTATGTACTCCACTCAAGCATTGCAAATGAAGTTCACTTACATCTGTTCCTTTCACCCCAACACCTCTATATAAAGCTGGTTTCTCTCCACCATAGTTTACTCAAACTAATATCTTAAACAACTTACTTACAACTAAAACTTCTTGAAAAGGCATCACTCCTGGATTACACATTGCTTTTATTTCTTTCATATACTTACTCACTTTTCCAATACCTATCTGCTCTGGCCTCTTACATACCTCGGACATAACCTCTCTTCTCAAATCATCTATGCTATCAGGCACTCTTAGGGGTAATCTGTTCATATCTAAATCTTGTAGTCCGCACAACACACTTTCAAACACTGAATCTCCACCACCTCTACAGTCTTTTCCTTTCATAAGTCCTCTCGGCAAGTATTCTGGATCTATCACCAAATTTTTATACTCTCTCACTACCAGGCAATCTAGACATTATATCTGCAACTTCATTCTTCTCTCCGGGTATATACTCAATCATATAATCAAAATCACTCAAATCTTCCAATGTCCTTGCAAGTCTACTGTCTTCATTCACTGCAGATACACTAAGGGCTGGTGATCTGAATGCATAGCAAACTTAATCCCATACAAAAATGGACGTTTTGACTTCAAACAAAACCTTAAAGCAGCCAACTCTCTCAATTGTGGAATACTTTCGTTCAGTCATATTAAAAGCTTTTGAAACATAAGCAATCACTCTCTTTCAATCCCATTAATCACCTGACCTTGCATCAAACAACCTCCCTTTCAATATCCACTCGCATCAGTATACACTTCAAGTGGTCTAGCATACTCACTATAATCAGGGTAAGCAAGTTGAACATCTTTTGCAACTTCTGCTTTCAATTTCTCAAATGAATCAACCATTCTATCATTCCACTTCAAGACCGTGTTTTTCTTCTTTCCAGTTCATTCAGTCAAGGGTTTCATCACATCTGAACAGTCTTTCATAAATTTCCTTGCAAACTCTACCAGTCCCAGAAAACCTCTCAACTCTCTCACAGTCCTAGGTCTAGGAAAATTCTTTACTTTCTCAATAAACTCAGCCTTTTTTAATCCTGATGCACTAACTTTATGCCCTAAAAACTCAACCTCCTTCTCAAACCATTCACACTTTGCTTCCTTTACCTTCACACCTACATGTTCCAATTTTTTTCTAAACATTTACCAATCTTAAATGTTCCTGAAAAGATTCAGTCAACCAAAATAATGTCAATGAACACCATCACATTCTTACAGGGAAAATCACTCAAAACGACATTCATAGCCCTTTGAAACTCTGCCGGAGCATTAGCTAAGCCAAAGCTTAGATTTCTAAACTGTAATGTCTTTTAGTTGTTGAAAATGCAGTCACACATCTACTATTCTTCTCCACTGGCATCTGATAATACCCATACAGCAGATCCATTTTTGTAAAACCTTTCATCCCATACATACTATGCACACATTCTGACACCAAACACATAAGAAACCTATCTTTCACAGTTTTCTCATCTTTACACAACCCTATTCTACCATCAGGCTTTCGCACAGGCATAATAGGACTATTTCATGGGCTCATACTCTCTTCCAAAACACATTCTTTCTAACACATCACACTGTTCTTCAATCTCTTGCGCTACTGGTGGTGGGAAATGACCAGGCCTTTCATAAATGAGAGTATCATCAGTCAAAATAATTTTAAGTTCTGGGAGCTTAGAATTTCCAAAATCATCATCCCTTTGGCTTAAGGCCTTTCTTCTCTCCCATAACATTCGATAAATCTGCCTCCTTATTTCCCCCAACTCTTTATTTAACCTCACATTCTCCACTAACTCATCATACTTCCAATCATTCACCTGAATATCCCCAGCATATACACACACAATCCCTCCTCTCTTTGATCATCTACATTCACTACAGAATACATACTACCTAACACATCACCAACATGAATTCCTCTTATTCTTCCTCTTTTCACATCGGGTTTCACTTGTACACATACTATGGGATTATTCATATCTAGAATACCATCAAGTACATGAGCTACTCTTAACTCTATAGCCTACTTTGAATCATAACCATCCACCATAAACATTCTATTTATATCAGATTCAATACCAATGTTCTCATTCCATCCAACTTTCACTTTCACAACCTTTTTCAATTTCCAAAGGAAAACTCTCAAGAGCAAACACCTTAACACTTTACCATCTTCATTCTCACATCACCTGCCTCATTTATGTATATCTGGCATTTTCCATCCTTACCAATCATTTGCTCTAACCATATTCTGAGTATGTATCACCATTCTATTCTCTTTCATAAATCTATACCTAACATGCCATCATACTTATCACTCCTACTCTGAATAACATAAAAATCACTTTCTTCCATCTTCATATCTTCAATCTTAATACAGTCGCTAAGTTTGGTAACAACGGGCACTAATATATTTCCTATACCTTTTAACTTTCCGCTTACAGCTCTTTTCTGGTCATTCATCACAATCATCCTTTCATATGCCTCATTATTTACTATATTCACCATACACCTAGTATCAATCAACTCTTTCTTTTATTCCTCCACAATCAATCCTAATACACTGATTTAAGTGACTTCCCCAGAGTACATCCACACTTGCAAAACCTTCTCTAACATTCATAACTTGCACCCCAGTCACACTTCCCTCATCCTAATTAGTTTCCCCCCCATGTTGCATTTCCTACAACTGATCAAGTTTCATTTTCTGAATTATCTCTACCTATCTTTATATTACTACTTTTATTAACACCTGGTATATTCACTTAACTATTGTTGGCACTTTGAGCTATTTGACTCATATACATTTACACCCAAACACATTCCTGTCACAGGCCTTATTTTTCCACACTGTACATGTACTTCTTGGGGCTCTACACATTCTAGAAAAATGACCATCTTGGCTACAATTACCACATAGTCTGTATCATTCACACACCCAGTGATCAGGACTACCACGTTGTCTGCAGCCAGTAGACTGGATTGCTACAATTATTAGCCAAGTGTCCCACCTGTCCACAACTGAAGCATGCACCATTTGTCCATCTACATTCAGATCTCATGTGCCCACTTTTCCCACATTTGAAACAGGCTATCTCTTGATTTTGAACATTAGCAACTGCATTCGCTCTACCGACATTTGTCTGATTAAATCTATCATTCTGAGCACTTTCTCTAACATTCCCATTCATTCTTCTATTTTGATTACCCATTCTCACTCCCATTTCCTGATCCTCACCATAGAAATCCTCTAAAAATCTAACCATCACTTCATAAGGGTTAGCTCTAAGAGCATCTCTATAAGATCTATATTGGGCTGGTGGCCCCTTATTTTCTGATCTTCCACTAAATACATCTATTCGTTCATTCTCAATTCTCTCATTCACATCAAAATCTCTATCTTCTACAATCTCTAACACATCTTCTCATCTCAACATTTCACGAGCCCATCTCATTTTCTCTTTTCTTCTAGCATTGATAAACTCTGATATATTTGTTGGAATAGTTTCCAAAAACTTTTCCATCAATCTCTTGTTTTCATTCACATCTTCATCTCCAAATTTATTTCTGGCTAATGTCTCCAATCTATGAGAATATAAATCCAGCCTCTCAGTCTTACCCATTCTTGCCTGGTCAAAATCGTTAACCTTTCTTTATTTTACTCCTCCTTTCACTCTCCTAACCTGATCTAAAATTCTCTGTTTAACCACTTCATACTTAAGTTCACCCACACTCACAATTGCCTTGTAAAAATCAAGCATACAACCTTCCAAACTCTCGCCCAGCTCCTTCACCCAAAATCTTTTATTTTCACTAAATTTCTCCTTACAATAGCTTTCATACTCCTTGAAAAATCAATCCTCCTTTGATCCATGCACATTAAATTTATTTATCTTAGGTATATCTCTAATAAGAATACTCATACTCTGAATCAGTTGATTGACTATTCCGATTCTCTCCTTCATTCGAACTTGAATACAATGAGTCAATACTCTTACTTTTCTTCAAATCCATTCTCCTCTCATGTCTTCTGTTCCTAGATGTTTTCTTTTTCTTTTTATCTGGTTTTACCCTCATCTGCACGTCCGAAGGTACATCATCAAAATCAACATCATTCTTACAGCTTTCTAAAATAAGAGGAGAGGTAACTTTCTTCCTAGTACCTGTTGCTCCATCTACACTTGCGAAATTACTATTCATCAACTCCTCAAATTTTGAAGAAATTTTCTTGTCCACTCGCGTTTCCATTTCTTGCATACAATCTGACATGTCTCTAAATTTACCAATCAGCTCCTCTTTCTCTTTTTCTTTCTTCCTTAAGACCTCCCGCAATCTTTCAACCTCCAACCGCAACTCCTCATTAGTAGCCATCACTTCACTTTCCCTTTGCAGGCCCCATGTTGGGTGCCACAAATATGTAGTGGATTTGTTAAATCTATGCTACAATTTTGTTTGGTTTTGTATGGTGTCTAGCTGGAAAATGAAGAAGTAAAAAAAAAAAATTATAATCACACCAATCTAAGTTTATTAATTGAAATCAATAAGGAAAACACTGTAAATCGAAACCAGAACACAAAAATAATATACAGCTGAACATGAACCGGCTGGTAAGGCACAGATAATCAAAATCAACCAAAAAACTAATATAAACAAAAAAAATCCGAAAAATGAAAGCAATTGCAAAAAAAAATGTATTCACCACTCAAATTCTTAAGCAAATAAATAACGATCAAATGAAAGCATATATCATAAATCAGGAATGAAATTACGACATCAATAAACAAGTGTAAATAATCTACAGAGTACATAACACACGCAATATAATTAATATTAGAACATTATATATTCACTGACACCAAGTACAAAGATATTTCGAAAAAAAAGAAAAACAATACCTAATTGTCTTACAACTATACAAAACTTTGCAAATGGCCAAATACAATCCAATAAATATCTTCCACAATTTCAATCGTGATGATCACACACTGAGCTCTTAATTGCACCTTGTTCTTTTATTTTAAATATATCTTAGGGGTACCCCAACTGCAGGATGGTTTCCTCTTCTTGACTTAAATCCAGCCACGAAATAAAAACTGCAAAAGAGAAAGCAAAAGAACCCAACCCTCAGTTAAGCGATTAACGAAAATATAAACATAAATAATTCTCATCACAAATCTGTCCCCTATTCCCAGTCCCACTCCAACACCAGCTTCATGCCCCCCCGCCCGCGCAGTAGCAAGCATTGAATTCACTTGTCACCGAAACCAAGCCTTCATGCAGGTAGCAGCACGGAATTCACTTGTTCCACCGACCCCTTACTCATCTGAAGCATCAACTACTTGGCTCTGAGTAGTGAATTTTACTAAGGTCAACTTAGCTGATCTTTTTAAACAGCTCCCAACTCTGGTTGTTATACTAGGAGACTTCAAACTCCGCCACCCCTTATGGGCGCGACTCTGTCACCTCGTCTAAGATCCAAGATCCTGATAGATCTTCTACCCCCCTTTTCCCTTGGGATGCCTTAACAGAGGAATCCCTGCATATGAACGTCTATTTTCCAACTTCTTGTTACTTGCATATTTTAATTTTGCTCCCATTCCTTATGGATCGTTTACCTGGTCCCGCTTTGATTATTTATTCGCAGTGAATCTTACCAAAGCTTTAATTGCTTGATACCAAGCCCCAATGACTAAAACTAACTCCAGCTGGCGTAGCATCGAGCGACGTCGCTCCTTTTTATCAGGCCCACTAGCCTTCTTTCTCCGTTTCATACACGATTTCCGACTGTTGGATGATGCCTTCGCTTCTTCCAGAAGTCGTCATCTCGGCAGTGGAAGCTCTGCATTCCGCAATCTTCCTCAGGGCGCAGTCGCAACCCTTGGTGTCCCTAGGAGTTTAGCGGCAGCCAAGCAAACCAGAACGAGAAGAAGAAACCTACAGCCAATTACAAAATGACCCATACCACCCATACATATTATGGTAAAGCAGCCTCATCAGATTTTATCAAAAGTTTAGTCCAACGCCGCAACAAAATTTTCACAGGAAATACTTCATGGTTAACTCCACAACTCCCCTTCCCTTTAGTGTGGAAGTTACACAGAAAAAATCTCGTCATTCCAACAACTCCTCACCCTTAATCCTCCGTTATGAGCTACACTGAAGCTTTCAAAAACAGAGGACTGACACAGCACTGCCAGAACTCTTCAACAACTAAAAGGGAAAGATCAGACCTACAACGTCATTTTTACACTTACAAGAGTATCAAACTGCATTGCGAATGCAAAAGACGGTGCGTTGCTTCCAGACATATTTCAGTACATTATGCTGCCGTCATATATCCATCCTCCGGCAATCGGCATTTTTTCTTGATCTAATATAACAGAATGCTGGATCGAGATCTTCATTTCCATCTTTTGTACTACAGCTTTGTATTCTATCCCCAACTGCGCAAAGATCGAAGTTGCAGGACCAACAAAGACCAATTTCGACTGACCTGTTATTCCTGGAAATTAATGGACGAGAAATGGATCTGCGCTTTCTTCCCTGTTCAGGAGAGCTTCCAGAGCTCTTCTCCAAAACTTCCCACGTTGTTTCCGCAAAATTGTCGATTGCGCGACCCTTGTTAAGAACTAGACATGACATCCGGAAGCCTTTCTAACTCGTAAGATGGTCTTGTGTCATTTTTGACCTTATGCAACAAGCTACTAGACACAACGTGGGAGAACTGGGATTCTCTTAAACTCATTCGCTTGGTTCCGTGCAGCTTCCTCTTTTCATTCAATGCCTTTTGTCAAAACAGATCCATCATGTTCGGTGCTCTTCATCACGCCATTTTACTCGACGATGAAGGCGTCCACAGGTAGTGTCTAAGTGTATACTATCTCTCGATTTAAATGAATAATTTTATTCTTCAAACTATTCATTTATTCACTCTATAGTAAATATCAGTTAATATAGCTGCGTTGCAGGCTGCCTTTTTCTCAAACGGCAAGTTATCCTAGCTATTAGGTATTTTACAATGGGTAACTCCATGGCTTCCATTTTCTCCACCCAACCTCGACGGGCAAGTTTCGCTATTTGAATGAATTTGTCGTATATTGAGCATTTTTGCCACTTCTTTCATCAGTAGCGATGTGAATTGTGTACCATTATCCAAAACAACTTCTCTAGGGACACCTAAACGCATGAAGATGCGCATCAAGCTTTCGGCTACCTCCTGGGCGGAAATACTTTTTAAAGGTATGGCTTCGGGGTATCTCGTGGCACTGTCCACTAAAGTTAAGACATATTGATGTCCTTCGGACGCTGGTGGAATAATCGGACCTATCAAGTAAATAACTACTCTTTGGAAGGGTTCCTCAATTATTGGCATTGAACATAATGGCACTTTTGCCACTCTACCCTTCGGACACGTTCTCTGACAGATGTCACACGAGCAACAGAATCTTATCACATCTTGATAAATGTTGAGCCAATAAAAATGGTGTGTTATTTTACCCATTGTCTTCTTTACGCCCTGGTGACCACCAAATACCTCGTCGTGAGCGATGCTCAATACTTTATTTCTAAACTCTTTCGGTACAAAAAGTACGTTTCTTTCAGTATTGTTTTCTATTACTTTTTTGAATAGCAAATCGTTGATTATCAGGAACTTCCTTTCACCCTTTTCTATAAACTTTCATATTCTACCAAGAGTAGGATCCTGCTTTTGTTTTTCTTTAAAATCATTTCTGTCTCTTACGAGATTATCAATCTGACCGTTATCGGGATCAGATGTTTCCCTTGGAGCTGCAACGCTCGGGATCGTTTCACTGAGGTGAATCTCTTCTGAACTATCAGAGTCTTTTTTTCTGAATGATTCTTTGTCGGCACTCTCCAATACGAGATACAGGTTGTCTTCTACAGGAGCTTCTACGGGAGGTTCCTTCTTCTGTGAGGCTTTGATAATTTCTTATCCAGGTGTTTCATTTTCAGCCACCGCCTCTTCTGTGTGCAGATTGACTAGGGGTATCCATGTGAGTATTTGGCTTTACACTTTGTGCTCTCTTCCGCCAAAACGATGTCTGGGGATCCTAACTCCATGTGAGTTGTATTTGCTTGCTTTACGGAAGACTCTGGTACTGCGACCCATCCCAACTAACATCAAGGCTTGTCTGGAGGTAAAACTCCGTCGAAATTTCTAAACTCAAGTCGTACACTACATCAGGCATTACTATAGCCTTCGTCTTTCCTGTGTAGTATGAATTATCCAAATCTACAGTCGCGAAAGTGGAACTCTCTTCACAGTATTATCCAAAGTCTCATGTTTAGTATAATCTCAGTATATAGCTCTTTAGGAACATATTTCTGTCTTGAACTGTCCGTTACAACCAGTGTCTCTTAAGCTTAGCGGACAGTAGAGTGTTGGCGAAGCCATCAACGACTGGCAGACTATGGGGTTATCATCTTCACCACCCACCATACAGACTTCTACTGCCTTGGCTACTTCTTCAATCGGATATGCAAGATCTTCCCCTTTTCGCAGTAATATCTGCAGCCACCGTAGTTTTGTGTCATCTCTCTCCCGTCCATAATGAGTATTAAAACTCCTGTCGCTATTGTTACTGAGCGACACTCGACAATTCTTCGCCATGTGCCCACGCTTATTACATCTATAGCAGGTGAACGAATCTTTCTGCTCGGATTGAGTTTTGTTGGAATCTTTCCTTCCAGCGTTGCTTTGAGCAACATTTGCCGATTCATTCGTTTTGTTGGCATGTGTACTGCTATACGTTGGCTTCTTGTCATGATACCTGTTTCCATTATTTTGTCTGTTTTGTAACTATTCGCGTGACTATTTCGTTGTGCTAGGTTCGTTTGATGTGCCTCCAAGAAATTTTCAGAGCTTGTGACAATGTCTTCCATAACATTATTGTTTCTTTCTTTTAGAAAAGTAGCTAGCTCTTTAGCCACAGTGTTCATGTACTTGTGAATGACAATAAATTTCATCAAATCATCGACACTTTCTTTTACACCGACGGCATCTATCCATTTCTTCAATGCGTCATGTATTCTCTTCATGTACACTGCCGGATTATCATCAGTTGAGGGTGTCATCGATTTGAATTTTGAACGATGCCATTCTCTGTTAGATCGTGTCTCACGAGCAATGCTTTCTTTAAGGTATCAAAACTTGATGAATCTTCCAATGTTAGCTCGTTGTAGACAGTAACTGCCTTACCAGTAAGTAAAGATCCTAACAGATGAGCATAACGTCCACTGGGTATTTCGTTGGCAATAGATTGCTTTTCAAACAAAGTAATATAGTCTTCTGTATTGTTTACCTTTTCGTCGAAGGGATGTAACTTTAACTTAGGCAGCTTATTATATGCTGGGGCAGTAGTTGTTGTAAGTGGAGGGCTTACAGTCGCCATCGTTACCTCGTGTTGGCGCTGTTTTTCCTAAGCATCCAACTTCATTTGGAGCATTTTTTCTTCTGACTCTCTTGCATTTTTCTCGGACTCCGCTGTTATTCTGCGTTCTTCTATTTCTTTTAAAGCCTCTCTCTCTCTCATCCGTTCTTCTCAACAAAAGTTAGCTGCTTCTACACCAGTTAAACCCAGTCCTTTACATAGTTCTAAAAGGGTATCGCTGCTTGCCATGTTTCAATTTTCAAATATATAAATTAGCACAGCAGTCACGAATAGTTTCAATATTGCTAAAAATCGAGCTATCTTGCTCAAATAGCTCACACTTTAAACGACAATAAAAAAATATATCGCTTTGCAAATTTATATTATATATATATATATATATATATATATATATATATATATATATATATATATATATATATATATATATATATATATATATATATATATATATATATATATATATATATATATATTGTTACGTTCAGGGACGTAACTGAAGTTTCAGAAGGCTGTAGTAACAAAACTCGTTTTCGGTTGTCAAAATCTATATTGAAACAATAAACATAATTAATATATTGTAAACATTAACAATAATAATAATAATAATAATAATAATAATAATAATAATAATAATAATGAGATTACAGTATGAAATATAAAAGTTACGCATAAAATAGTGCGTTCTCTATTTATGATTAAGATCTCTATTTAGGGTAGACAATTATATTTTAATTAATAAAAATTTGCGCATAGCTTCGCTGTATACGTGAATAAAATATTAAAAAGTAATTTAAAATCTAAATAATGTAAGGCACAATAAAGATAAATTTTCACTAAATGTTTTTCACTAAATATTATAACAAAGAATTATTTTCGATAAGGAATAGCACAAAAATTAGGCCTTAGAAAATAAGGCGAAATTACACACCTTGTACTATTCGAGACAAAGGTTACACAGAGGACTGATGGAGCATTAAACGTTTGTAATAAAATCACTGATGCTCACAAGATCAATATTCATAAGATTTGGCGAATTGTTTGTAATGAAAACAGGTTATTTGGGACGAAATAAAGGAGCGGTTCCAGAAAGCTTGTTCAAGGCGATAAGATGGCGGAATCGATTGACCAATAGCAAACAAGGATGTGGTCACGTGAGAAGTAGGACGATAATACTAAAAAGGAAGAAAGAGAAGGTAATATAGCTCCCCTACGAACAGAGGAGCGTCGTGAGTGATTAAGGTGAAAAGCGAACCACTGGACGTAATGCTCGTCCATAACGCGATGTGGAACGTGGTGGACAAGACGGTAAGGTTGCAGACGGAATCGGTTCTGGATTCGGAGGAGGAATCTGTATTGGAACAGGAGGCAGAGGTGTCTGCATCGGAACAGGAGGCGGAGATGTCGTAGCGCGGGGCGCTGAAGTAGCTGGCGAAGGAGTGACAATAACTGAGGGAGTTGGCAAAGGGTCAGGTTCGGTTGGAGAACAAGTTGATGTAAAAGGCAGAATGGGCATAAAGTCGATATTATCTTGCGAAGTAGAGGTAGATGGTGCGGGTGCCGAAGGTGGAGGAGGAGTGGTGGAAGAAGCGGGATCATGTTCGAAATAAGCCGGTTTGATCCTATCCACTGATATGTTTTCGCTTTTGCTCCCCTTCTGTAAGGTGAAAAACTTTCGATAGCGTTTTAATACGAGGAAAGGTCCGTCATAGCGGGCTTGCAAGGGGCTACGGTGTGAATCATGCCGAATTAATACATGAGAGCAAGTCTCCAAATCCGCAGGCATGTAGGTTGGACGGGGAGGGTGGCGTGGCAAAGACGGCTTCCACGCCTCAGTACATTGACGAAGGCGAGCCAGGAAGGTGTGCTGGTTCGTAGTTTTTGGAGAGGGAAGTATAAACTCACCAGGTATTCGGATGGTGGTGCCATAGACGAGCTCAGCAGTTGAGCATTTGAGGTCTTCTTTGTATGAAGTTCTGATACCGAGTAGGACAAGAGGAAGAGTTTCGGACCAATTGTCCGGTGTTCCATGGGCCATAAGAGAGGCCTTTAGCTGTCGGTGGAACCTCTCTATGAGCCCTTGAGCTTGCGGATGGTAGCTGCAAGAGCGAAGGCGCTTAGAGCCGATTAAAGTCATAAGGTCCTTCCAGAGGTGAGACTCAAACTGCCTACCCTGGTCTGTGGACACAGTCGACGGAGTGCCAAACCTGGCTATCCAGTTGTACAGAAATGCCTGAGCAATTGTCTCGCTGGAAGTATCACGCAAGGGAATGGCTTCTACCCATCGAGTGTACCGGTCAATGCAAGTGAGAATGTGGGTGAAACCATTTGAGGATGGTAAAGGGCCGACTAAATCAATGTGCACCTGGTCAAAACGTTCACCAGGGGGAAGAAATTGCTGAAGAGGTGCGACAGTGTGCCTGTGCACTTTGGATTTTTGACAGTTGAGACACTGCGTTGTCCACTGTTTAACATCCTTTAGTAAGGACGGCCAGACGAAATGCTTACCTATTTTAACTTGACTACCTTTTACCCCTGGGTGCGACACGTCGTGAATGGTGTGAAACACCTTTCTGCGCATGGGGGTTGGTACTACTGGACGAGGATGTGCGGAAGAGACGTCGCATAACAAAGGGGGAAAACCAAAAATTTCTACAGTTTGAATGTCGTAAGAAGAGGCGGGAGGGAAAATAATCTCTTCGAGTTGCTGCAAGCGAGCCATTTCGACGAAATCAATGTCTGGTAAAGGAGAGATAGCGTTAATTCGGGATAGAGCATCGGCAGGAATGTTGTCTTTTCCTTTTATATGGCGAATATCAGTTGTGAATTGGGCAATGAATTCAAGGTGACGTGCCTCACGAGGGGACTGTTTCACTCTGGAAGCTGTAATGGCATGCGTGATGGGTAAATGATCGGTTACAACATGGAATTCCCGACCTTCTATGAAGTAACGGAAGTGCTTAATAGCTAAATAAATTGCGAGAAGTTCCCTTCCAAATGCGCTGTATCGTGTTTCAGGCGGTTGGAACTTTTTAGAAAAGAAAGCTAATGGACGCCATTCGTTATCAATAAATTGTTGTAGCACAGCTCCAGCTGCGAAGTCTGAAGCGTCTGTGTTGATTCTAGTCGGGGCTGTGTCGGATGGAAATATAAGTAACACGGAAGAGGCAAGGGCTTCCTTGATGGCGGTGAAGGCATTAGTTGCTTCGTCGTTCCAATCTACAGTGACAGAAGCAGCAGAACCTTTACGTGGATGCTTAAGAAGTGCGTGAAGCGGGAGGAGAATTTTAGCGGCGGACGGTATAAAACGATGGTAGAAGTTTACCATCCCTAAAAAACGACGGAGTTGACGCTGTTTAACGGGTTTCGGAAACTCACGAATGGCTGCCACACGATCCTCAAGGGGACGTATACCTTCGGCAGAGATCGTATGTCCAAGAAAGGTTAGGGATGGAACTCCGAATTCACATTTGGAAGAATTGACACATAGACCAAATTCACTTAGTCTGGTAAAAACTTGCCTGAGATGTGAAGTATGTTCTTCCGGAGAGGCACTGGCAATCAATAAGTCGTCTATGTAGGCGAAGACGAAGGGTAAACCACGTAATACTGAGTCTAGAAGACGTTGAAATGATTGACTAGCATTTCGTAAACCGAATGGTGTTCGAAGAAATTCGTAAAGGCCGAAAGGAGTGATAATGGCAGTCTTATGAATGTCTTCCGGATTGACGGGAATTTGAAAAAATGCGCTAATTAAGTCAATTTTTGAGAAAATGGTACAACCAGAGAGGTGGGATGTGAAATCCTGTAAATGAGGTACATTATAGCGGTCTGGGCGAGTGATCGCATTCAGGCAGCGATAATCGCCAGTCGGGCGATAGTCCCCATTCGGTTTGAGAACCATATGTAATGGAGAGGCATAGTCAGATTTGGAAGGTCGGATGATGCCCTTCTCTAAGAGAGATTCAAATTCTAGCTTTGCCGCTTTGAGTTTATCTGGTGCAAGACGTCGTGCATGAGAGAATGGAGGTCTGCCAGAAGTTTCAATGTGATGAACAACATTATGTTTCACAGGAGGGAACTTGGAGACTGGAGAAAGAAGCTCTGGAAAATCGGTGATTAATAATGATTCAAAAACATTATTAGATGGAGAAAGATGTATGCCACTGATGGAAGCAGATGCACGAATACAAGCGGATGAGAAATGTGTCTCAAAATCAATGATGCGGTTGTGGTTCATGTCAACAAGAAGGTTGAAGTGGGACAGGAAGTCTGCACCTAATATTGGTAATGTGACGTCGGCTATCGTGAAGTCCCATATAAAATCACGACGGAACGAGAGCGTTAAATGGAGTCGTTTGGTACCATAAGTGTTAATGGTTGTGCCATTGGCGGCGCGTAAAGAGCCTGATGGTTCTGGAGCATTGTTTTTGAGAATGGTACGTGGTACAGCTGAAATTGAGCTACCGGAATCTACGAGATAAGATAGTTTGGTGGAGGGATCGTAGACACAAAGTAAGTTTGACGCTTTCGATACCACCCCGAGCGAATTTATGGAGTGGTGTTTAAGTTTAAATTCCCGAATGTACAAGGCTTAAGACATGACCGAGTTTGATCTCCAAAACGTTGATGATTTCTACAAACACCCTGTTGGTTATGTGATGGAAACTGAACTAAAGCCTGAGAATCAACAGGAGAAGAGGCGAATTGACGCGAAGGAGTAGGTGAGCGACGGTACGAACGTCGTTGCATAGTAGGAGAGCGAGAATTATGACCATAATTGTAAGCAGAATAAGTATTTGATGCATTGGGAGGGGGCTGGGGGTATGAAGGAGTGGGAGGAGGCTGGGGGTATGAAGGAGGTAGTGAATAAGGATGAGGAGAGGATGAAGGATGAGGATACTGTTGTTGAGGATAAGGATATTGTTGTTGAGGATAAGGATATTGTTGTTGAGGATAAGGAGGGGAAGGAGGAGGGGGGGGAGGAGCAGTGGAACGCGTTTCCAAAGCTCGCAGTCTCGTAGTTAAGTCCATGATGGTGTTCTGTAACACCTGTAGTTGTGATAAAATATAAGCATTTTCTGGGGCCGGTGGGTGCCGAAGTGCATTTACTGACTCACTCACATGTGAAGGTGACGCTGGTGGTAAGTTATTATTACCGGTGGGATCTATGATATGCGAAACTTGTGAAGGTATGTCTGCTGTCGTAAGAGGTTTCGCTTTACAAACTCTATCTGCATAAGTAGCGAGTTCTTGCAGCGAACAATTAGGATCGACAGTAGCTAAACGCAATTGCATCTCTGCAGGGAGTTTCTGTAGGAAGAGATGACGAACAATATGTATACAATTGCCTACGGGAGGGCCGTCAAGAAGATTCAACATATCAGATAATAGAACTGATGGCAAACGATCTCCAAGAGAGCCACCAGTCAAAAGCTTTTTTACTTTTTCGGCGTCGGTTTCTCCCAGCCGGTTTAAAAGTTCGGTTTTAAGTTGAGTATAGGGCTGGTTGTGGGAATGTAAGGAGGGTAAAACATCTTTCAGGCGCTGTAATACAGGAACAGGCAATATGTTCAATAGGGCTCTGAATCGTGCAAGTTCATTGGTGGATTCCAGCTGGAGCTCGAGTAATGTAAAGGTCAAATCGAGATCGTTGTTGACAAATTTTCCCGTGTAAGCGGTAGGGGTTTCCCTGTCTGAAGCAGGCTGTTGTGATATTACGTTCATATTTTCAGTATTTGCAGCGTCAGGAGGGGACATAGTTGATAAATATTTATATAATACGATTGTAAAATATTTTCGAAAACAATATTACGAGAAAAAAAAAAAAAAAAATATGCCTAAGATGCGATTTGCATACGCTAAATATGATATAAAATGTGGCCAGAGACCAAATAATAGACTAAATACTACAACAAGGTATACAATGGATGAGGAAAATATATAGTAAGCCGCTTTTACGGGCTAAAATAATGTAAAAAAAATTATTTGAAAATGATGATTTGGGCCAGAATTCACCCAGATATTATTTAAAATTTGTATCGTAATATAATATTAAATATTTATAATTATATAATAAATGGATTTCCAGCTTCAAGTTGCGGATCCGTGTGTGTTCTGTTGATACGAGAGAGGATTCCAGGAATGCTGGGATATGTAACAACGTCAGCACTCACTCCAGGTCATCAACGAAAGGTCACCAATGTTACGTTCAGGGACGTAACTGAAGTTTCAGAAGGCTGTAGTAACAAAACTCGTTTTCGGTTGTCAAAATCTATATTGAAACAATAAACATAATTAATATATTGTAAACATTAACAATAATAATAATAATAATAATAATAATAATAATAATAATAATAATAATAATGAGATTACAGTATGAAATATAAAAGTTACGCATAAAATAGTGCGTTCTCTATTTATGATTAAGATCTCTATTTAGGGTAGACAATTATATTTTAATTAATAAAAATTTGCGCATAGCTTCGCTGTATACGTGAATAAAATATTAAAAAGTAATTTAAAATCTAAATAATGTAAGGCACAATAAAGATAAATTTTCACTAAATGTTTTTCACTAAATATTATAACAAAGAATTATTTTCGATAAGGAATAGCACAAAAATTAGGCCTTAGAAAATAAGGCGAAATATCTTGTACTATTCGAGACAAAGGTTACACAGAGGACTGATGGAGCATTAAACGTTTGTAATAAAATCACTGATGCTCACAAGATCAATATTCATAAGATTTGGCAAATTGTTTGTAATGAAAACAGGTTATTTGGGACGAAATAAAGGAGCGGTTCCAGAAAGCTTGTTCAAGGCGATAAGATGGCGGAATCGATTGACCAATAGCAAACAAGGATGTGGTCACGTGAGAAGTAGGACGATAATACTAAAAAGGAAGAAAGAGAAAATAAATATATATATATATATATATATATATATATATATATATATATATATATATATATATATATATATATATATATATATATATATATATATAAACCTATATATAATATATATATATATATATATATATATATTTTTATATATATATATATATATATATATATATATATATATATATATATATATAATATATATATATATATATATATATATATATATATATATATAATATATATATATATATATATATATAATATATATATATATATATATATATATATATATATATATCTACTACTAACAATAATAATAATATATATATATATATATATATATATATATATATATAACTATATATATATATATATATATATATATATATATAATATATATATATAAACAATCGAAAAATTAATAATATTATGTGAGGAGTTGGATTTTTCGAAGAAGGGAGCTTTGACGATAGAACAATGAAAAATGAAAATCCAAAATTCGACTCGAATAACATATGCGGCTTTTAAAAATCCCCTCTGGTCAAGCCAGAACTACCGCAGTGCAGGGCTTCAGTAAATTGATAGCACGCAGCTATAAATAAGAAATTTTTATTTAAAAAAGAAAAATATCATCAATCAAAACTAATAACAAGTAAATGAATAGTTAAATATACTTAGATATTATAGACATATTTTATAATATATTTATATATATATATATATATATATATATATATATATATATATATATATATATATATATATATATATATATATATATATATATATATATATATATATATATATATATATATAATATATATATATATATATATATATATATATATATATATGTATATATATATATATATATATATATATATATATATATATATATATATATATATATATATATATATATATATATATATATATATATATATAAATAGAATAATATATATATATATATATATATATATATATATATATATATTATAAAAAAAAATGAACTAAAATAACTAAAAAAAATAAAACAGATATATTGAGAAAATGTATTCAGATAAATGCAGCAAAAATAAATAAATAAACGTGCCAGTTATGATATTTTGGGGGTTTATAATATATTACTCTATTATAAAAGAAAGAGCATAAGAAAAGACACCAAAAAAAAATATAACGAAATATATTGAAAGGGATTAGAATAAATGCAGCAAAATAAATAAATATCTTAACAATAATTAATTGATAGAAAAATGCTAAACTAGAGGTCAGGTACTATATACCCGACGATATAATAAATTGCCAGATATTATATTGAAGAGACTTATAATATAGGACAGACATATAAATAGCAATCAAAAACAATGTTAAGATAAACAAGCTACACTAGATCTAATCCTAGCCGCTGGTATCAGCCAATAAGAATATATTAACTAACTGAAATTTTTAGCAAAAGATATCACAGGATTAATTAATAAAGTACTTTAAAATAAATAAATAAATTTAC
>JABUQX010126783.1:2500-30000 GCA_015478945.1 Trachelipus rathkii | reverse complement strand
ATGAAGAGGTTAGAGGAGCGGTGAGGGAGAAGACAGTAAAAATGAGAGAGTGGCTAAGAGACAGAACGGCTCAGTCAAGAGCTCTGTATGTGGTGGCCAGAAACACGGCGGAGAGTGTGAAAAGAAGAGCAAAGAGGGAGGCAGCAAAAATTGTAGCGGAGGAGCTGAGGGAGGACGTGAGGGGAGGAAGGAAGAAAATCTTCCGATTAGCAAAGACTTATCGGGGATCGAAGAAAAAAGTAGCGAGCATAAAGGATGAACAGGGAGAAGTGTTAATAAGACCGGAAGATATAAATAAGAGATGGACAGAATATTTTGGAAAACTTCTGGGTGAGGAGGGTCAGGAAATGGAGGAGGAGGGAGGAGAAGTGAGACCAGGGGAGGAAGCAGGGGTAATTTCCAGGGAAGAGCTGGAGGAGGCCTTAAGGAAAATGAACAATGGAAGGGCCCCGGGAGAAGATGGATTGCCCATAGAATTAATAAAAGAGGGAGGAGAGGGTGTGAAGGAAGCAGTGTTGAAGTTTATCAACAAGTGCTGGAGAGAAAGTGAGGTTCCAGAGGGATGGGGAAAAACCATCATTATACCAATATATAAAGGAAAGGGAGATGTGGGTGAATGTAATAATTACAGAGGTATTTCGTTATTGGACCATCTGGCAAAAGTATACGAAAGGATACTTGAAAGAAGAGTGAGGACAATTGTGGAACCCAGACTTGGAGAGGAGCAGTATGGGTACAGACGTACAGGGCGAATAGAAGCACCACAGATCTTATGTTCGCCCTGAGAATGATAACGGAAAAGATAATAGAATACAACAAAAAGGCATACATCGCATTTATAGATCTGAGAAAGGCATTCGATTCGGTGCCTAGGAAGAAATTGTTCGAGGTTTTAGAGAGAGATTACAGAGTGGGTGGTTACTTAAGAAAGGCTTTGGAGAGTATGTATAAAAATGACAAATGTAATGTAAGAACGGGATATGAAAACGAGAAATGGTTTGAGGTGGGAGCTGGCGTTAAGCAGGGAAGTGTATTGTCACCAATTCTGTTTGTAGCATATTTGGATGTAGTAATTAGGGCAGTGAGGGAGGAGGTGGAGGACTTGGATGGAAATGTGATGGCTTATGCGGATGATCTGGCGTGCTGGAGTGAAGACGGAAATAAACTGAGGAGGGTGGTGTTGGCTTTTGATAGTAAACTGAAAGAAGCGGGCCTGTGCATGAACGTAGATAAAACAGAAATTATGATAGTTAGTAGAGAGGAGGGAGAAGAGTTGGTGGTGGAGGTGGATGGTGTGGTTATTAAAAACGTAGAGAAATACAAGTATCTGGGGGGAGATATTTGGTAGAGAGGGAGGAAGTGCCTTGGAGATTGCAAGCAGAATTGATAAGTACGGGAGAACAGTTAGAGCTTTGTATCCTATCATCAGGGATAATGAGATTGGAGGGGAGGTGAAGAGGATAATTTTCGAGAGCATTTTAACACCGGTTCTTCTGTATGGAGCGGAAACATGGAGTATGACAACAAGAGAGGAGAGCAGAGTGCAGACTGCTGAAATGAATGTATTGAGAGCGATGGCCGGAAAGACCAGGAGGGATAGAGTGAGAAACGAAAGAATTAGAGAAGGTATAGGAGTAATACCTATTATTAACAAAGTAGATGTAGCAAGACTAAGGTGGTGGGGACATTTGGAAAGGATGGAGCGTGGCAGGGTGGCAGGGTGGCCAGGAGGAGGTGGGACTGGAGACCGGAAGGAGGCAGACCAAAGGGAAGACCACGGAAGAAATGGAAGGACTCCGTAGAAGATTCGCTGAGAAGACATCAAATGCCATCTATGATTCAGCTGATCGAAGAACGGGTCTTGGAAGATAGAAGGGAGTGGAAGAAGAGGTTGGCCGTGCTGACAGGCTCATAATGAGCCTTCCTGTGAGAGGATGTGAGAAAAGATGTAATATATATATATATATATATATATATATATATATATATATATATATGTATATATATATTTATATATATACGATATATATATATATATATATATATATATATATATATATATATATATATATATATATATATATATATATATATATATATATATATAATTTTACATATGCTTTAGGTGAATTTTTTTTTTTGCCTAGGGCGGAACGAATGGTTAAGAGGGCCCTGGGTGCATGGCTGGGCGAGTAGTATCATCAAAGCATTTTACGTCGACGGAAAGAAAGGTTCAGTCTCCTTTAAGACTTGGGAGACAACAAGGTCTTTAAGTTCTTCAATACTTCTTGTTCTTCCAAATTTTGTACCAAAGTTCTAGCTCTTCTTCTATGCCTTCTAAGTGGTAAAAACTATAAAATGAAGCTGTCTTTTCCTTTAACTCATCGATTGTTATGAGTAGCATGTGGAAAGGATGTAGATATGTCAATGCATAAGCAGGTGTATTTTCAGTAGAAAACCGTAATTCCAAAGAAGAGGTTATAGAATCTAGATACAGAGTTATTAAGGATCCTCTCCAGAACTCCGTGGGATTTGTTGCTGGATAGTTGCTGCGGTGCAGCTGCCTACCAAAAATCCGTGGTATATTCAGATCAAGTCCTAGTTGCTCGGCGATTTGATTAGCTTCTTTTAACACTTCATCTGTGATTTTTTCTTCATCTTTCCGATGGCTTCTAACCATTTCCACAATATGTTGAATGCTGCGAGGTTTTGACGATATCAAGGTCTTGGATTGGAGAGCATTACAACTGGCTTACATCGCAGAGTACTTCGCGATCACGATCAATATCATAGCCATGATGAATGACGACTTACATGCCGCTGAATGCAACTGAAAAGCGCTTTTTCTTGTGGCGGTATTTCCTTCAAGGGAAAGGATTTCTAATGCTTGCATCATTCATACAAACTGCTCCTTAAACACTCTGATGCACTTGTGTTGTTCAGACAATCTGGTCTGGCATAGGCTTGGGATGTTTGGCATTAATTTTCTTCGCAAGACCGACTCGCGAAAAAACGTAATAATGTCCTTTATAGTACCCACAGTATTGCGTATTTCTGGTATTGTGTTCAAATCATTTACAACTAGATTTTGTTTGTGTGAAGAGCAATATTATACTTTTTCCGCAATATTATTTGGACACCTTCTTCTTTGCCAGACATCGTTGAACAGCCATCGAAACCCAAGCCCATGCATTTCTATGGATCTAGTTCTTCAGTCGTGACAAAAATCGTCAATTTCTTTCGCAATGGTTTTTGCATCAAGCGCTTTCAGTTCTACAAAGCAAATAAATTCCTCTTTGACTTCATCAGACTCTTTGTCGAAATAGCGCAACACTATGGATAATTGTTCTTTTCCAGAAATATCAGCGGTTTCATCTGCTAGTAAGCTATACGCGCAAGCTTCCTTTACCTTATTAACGATGCTTTCCTTTATAGTAGTACCACATAGAGAAATGATCTCATTCTGAATCTGAACTGATTGGTATGTGGCATTTTTCTTCCCCTTTTCAAAATGGTTTTTCAATGACTGATCTCCGGCACCTATTCGTAAGCGGCACAAATCTTGCAACACTCCCTCATCATGATGCTTACCCCGAAGCGGTAAATCGCTCGTACCAGAAAATGTCACACATGAAATTATTGAGGATAATATTTTTTTTTATTTTCTTCTATGATTTTCTTAGAATGCTGGTTAATTTGGATGTCTACCGGCACGTCCTGTAGGAACAATCTTGCAGCTTCAACAGCAGTTTATGCCACTCTGTGTTTGTATATCCCTTACAAACCGCATGAACATCTTTATATTTAGTGAAAGGTCTTATTGTTAAAGAGCCTAGGAAACCCCTCTGACCGAACCTTTTATTTGGTGAAAATAAAATACAAAACTTGCAAAATGCTCCCTTTAGGCGCCTGGAGTATGTCAACCAAGGTGAATATGTCTCCAAACATTCATAATTGAATTTCCTCTTTAAGTGGGTAGCATCTTTCAAAAAATTATAGGTCTTAGTAACTGTAACTGTTTCTTTTTCTCAGTCAAAATCATAGATGAATGTCCAACGTATCTACCAATGTCATTTTCGTGACTGTCATCTACTGAAACGCCAGCTCCGAAATCTGGACCCATATCTTGACTCGTCGAGGTGCTGGGCCTGGGTGTGGGTTCTTCATTATGCGAAATATGCGAAGTAGGAGGAATTGCCTCTTGTGTAGTCTTAGTTGACTTATTGGTATTTTCTTCGTTTTCACCGCTACCATTTCCAATTTTATCTGATTCTTTTTTTTATATATTTTTTTTTATTTCTATATATATATAAATTATATATATATATATATATATATATATATATATATATATATATATATATATATTTCTTCTTTATATATATATATATATATATATATATATATATATATATATATATATATGGTTCTACTACTGTAAATCTCTGCCACATATGGTCATAGGCTAATAATTTTACTAGCATTCAAAGATGTTAACAGAAAAAATTAAAAGTATAGAAAACTATGTTGAAAACCACTAATTTATGTGTTGTAATGAAAAAAAAATAGTTTTTAAAATGAAGCTAACCTCATATAGACAAGTAAGATCATGTGTTACAAAATTCCTACTTTTAAGAAGTAAATACACAAAATTTTATTATAATATTTAAAGTAAAACGTACGTACCAAGGAATCTCCTAATATCCATGATCTGATGAAATTGAACTATAACTTTTTACACTGAGGCGGTGTTGAATTATAGAGTGGTGTCACGGAGTGATAATTTCAATGCTACTTTGAACCTTAAACACTTAATAAAGAATTAAGAATCCGACTGAACACAAAATCTAGAATTTATATATACATATCAACTTTAAAAAAAGCATAGATAGAATAACAACACAGTTCTTATATACAAATTAAAAGAGCATATAAAATGAGTGAGAAGACCTCGTATCGGCAAGAGAAATGTGAGAAAATGACGATTGCAACTAGCCTTTGCCATATACTCATGTATATATATATATATATATATATATATATATATATATATATATATATATATATATATATATATATATATATATATATATATATATATATATTCTCTTCATATATATATATATATATATATATCGTAAAACGTACATAAAAATTCGCAGGTAAACTCTATAAGAGTAAACACTTCTAGGGAGACAGCTGCTGACGACACTATGATTACAAATAACACTCTTTAGTGTTGCTGTTTCATTGTGTCATAGACTATAAGCCCTATTTTAAGATTTTGAACTCAGATATAGGGCCTAGGGTTAAAAATAATACCTAATCGAACTTAAAAAAAAGTTTGTTTACAAATTATATTTCGCGTTACGTCACGAATCTCAAAAAATCCAAAAAATCAAAAATTGATTTTTCTCAAAAAATCAAAAATCCCCAACCCTGATATATATATCAGGTTTTGGGATTTTTGGATTTGAGAAAAAGGCCCTAATTTGGACACGAAATCATGTTTGATAAGTATTTCATCTTAAGTTTGATTAAGTATTTTTAACCCTAGGAAGCCTATATCTTGAAGTTAAAATCTGAATTCTTTAACACTAAAGTGTTATTTATAAGAATGATAAATAATATATTACATCAGAAATAAAAGAAACATGTTTGAAACATGATCTTTTGTTGACATTTTTATAGTGTAGAAATTTGAAACAGAGTAGCCTTGCTATGATATTATTATTCTAATTTTTTATTTCTATTGAAATTAAATCACTTAAATATCAAAAAAAAAATTAAAAAATATATATATATATATATATAAAAGCAAAAAAATCAAAAAAGGCAAAAAAATCAAAGAGTAGAAAATATCGAGTTGAAAGATGAATTGATTTTTCATAACACTAGCTATGTTATATTTTTATATATATATATATATATATATATATATATATATATATATATATATATATATATATATATATATATATATATATATATATATATATATATATATATATATATATATATATATATATATATATATATATATATATATATATGCTATGTGTGTGTGTGTGTGTGTGTGTGTGTGTGTGTGTGTGTGCTATAAGGTTTTGGGCATACGTATATATTTTGACTGAATAAATTGGCAAAACTCAAGAGAAAATCAACATTTTCAGTTTCATAAATTTCTATTTTTTCGTAAAATAAGAAGTTGCTAATTTCCCTGTCAAATTAAGAAGAATGACACATAGGTGCGAAAATTAGATCATGGCGTGAGCAAAATTGTCAACATATTTTTTTTTAAGTAAGAAATGATGAACACTAGGTGGACACTAAAATTTTGGGTAAAGCTATTAATTTTTACCAGTTGTTGTAATTGAATGTTATAATTTTCGGACCATCTTGTGATCTTGTGTGTGTGTATTATTTTGCACCTTGTGCCTTTCCAGCCAAAAAGTAAAACGGATATAATATGACTTTGAATATAACAAAAGTTTATTTTTATAATCACAAATACTTTTAGTATTTTCTCTTGGTACTAAATTTTCAAGGAAAATGCCTATTTTTCGGCTATTTTTACTTTTTGGTGCAGGAAATTTTCTCGCAGAAAGGTACACTGAACACACACAAGATGGTCGAAAATTATAATATTGGATTGAAGTACTATAATTTTAAAAAAAACTATCAACTTTAAAAGGGGATTTGAAATCGTGGCTTGGCAGGGAATTTAATAAAATTTTATGATTGATAACAACAGGCAACATATTAAATGTTATTTTCTTAGAATAAAAAATTACTCAATATTTTGCTCAATAGGCCTAATGGGTCCGTTTTTATGAGAATCAAGTCTAGGCATGAGAAAATTGTCACCAAATTTGCAGGTTTTATTGAAACTTTTATAAATTTAAAATAAATTATTTATTCACAACATAAAAATCACAAAAATAGCATATTTAAACAAAAAAAAAGTTTGAATTTGATGATGATTTCATATATTTTCACCATTGATAGGGCAAGCTACGTCATCTGATCCCATTCTGAATGTTTTTAAACTAATAATTGAAATGCAATATTATTGCAAACTATTAAATCTAGATCAAGCGAATATTATAAGAAATTATTCTTGGCAGAATATTTCTAATGTGCAATTAGAACAGTTAGTGAACTGCTCATTCCTAAAATGAGGATTAATATCTAAAAAATGTTAAAGAAACGAATAATTACTCACCTAAGTTTTATAATATAAGTTTAAACAGACAAGTTGTTTTTTCAAAGTAATTATACTTGGACCAGTGACCAGTGAGTGAGGGTGTGTTAATTTTTGCTCTCCAATTTTACTAATATAATTTGTGTATTTGAAAGTGAATTTAGTAAACAAATTAGTGTTGTGTATCTAATTACACTACTGTTGTGTATATAACTACAGTCATTAACAATTGTTATATTAATTTTGTGATAATTTAAATTTGATAGCCTAACCCTAGGCTAACATAGGTAAGAGATTTACTGTTTTCTGTGTCTGGGTTTATTTGGATTCTTAAATAGACTTTCTGTATTTAAATACAGTCTTTATTAATTGTTACTTTAATTTAGTGATAATTTAAATTAAATTAGGTTTTCCAGTCACAGACTACAGTTAAGCCTACCTTATAACTTTTATATATCCCTGGCCTAGGCTAAGCTAAATTTAGGCTTGTTTAAATTTTTAACCTATTTTAAAGAGATTAGTTTATTTCCTTTTAGGCTTTAGTGATATTTAAACTGTAGTTGGTAAAATAATAGGTACAGGTTAGTAAGCTAATAATAATTTAAAGTATGTATGCTCTGTGTGATAACTGTGGGACTGTGAGAGGTGAATATGTGGATAGCTGCCCTGTTTGTGTTTTGAATGCAGAGAATGTGTTTTTAAGGAAGGAGATTGCAAGACTGAGTGAAGATATGCATGGATTGAAAGAAGAAGTATTTGAGTTGAGAAAGGAGGGAAGTGTTAGGAAAAAGGTTAGTAGGGATGTCGAGGCGAGGAGGGAGCAGGACCTAGGGGTAGACAGGAATAGTGATTCACCTAGGCAGGAAGATGAGAGGGAAAAGGATAAAGTAGTTGATAATAGGTCTGCAGATGAATATAGAGTTGTAGGAATTAGAAATAATAATTTAAAGATGAGGATCTCGAAAGTCAGTCAGCCTGTGACCTGCAGTAACAGGTTTGACTGTCTTCCAGATGGGGAGGGATCAGAGAGTGCCAATGGTAATGTTGAGTTTTCTAAAGGGAAGAATAAATTGCTAATTGGAGACTCTATGATACGATACCTAGATAGGACTTTTCAAACTAAGAATAAAAAGAAACGATTGAGTATGTTATCCAGGTGCCAGAGTGAGTGATATCGTGGTTAGGATAGATAGAGAGATTGATTCTACAAATGTTGATTCAGAGGTGATTGTGCATGTGGGTACAAATGATATAGGACATAGAAGGTCAGAAGAATTAATAGCAGATTATAGGAGATTGATTCAGAAGATGAAAGCTAGTGGAAGAAGATGCATGATTTCTGGGATTTTACCTAGGTTAGGTGCAGGTCAGGAATGGGGGAGTAGGGCTTTAGGTGTAAATGAAAGGGTTAGGAAATTATGTTTTTCAGAAAATATTAGGTTTTTGGATTTGTGGAGAGAATTTCTGGATAAAGATCTTTTTGCAGCAGATGGAGTTCACTTGAGTCGTAAAGGTGTTGGGCTTTTCAGTACCAGTTTGGAGACTTGTTTAGCAAAAAACTAGGTAAAGTTGGGGGTGGTGGGCTAAATCTAGATACAAATAATAGCAATGGTAACTATTATAGTGGGGAGATAAATAAAGCTAGTGTTGTTACAGGTTCAAATAATGATGATGATAATAAAAATAACAGCATTTCGAGTATCAAATGTTTTTACACAAATGCTCATAGCCTTAGAAATAAAAAAGATGAGCTGATTAGTTATACCATAAATGAGAATCTAGACATTATTTGCATAACTGAGGCATGGGTTAATGAAGAATTATATGGAGACTACTTTCAGGAATATGAAATAGAGGGATATTCACTTTATTTATACCAGCGTAGAGGAAAGAAGGGTGGTGGTGTGGCGCTTTATGTTAAAAGCAATATTCAATCTGTATTAATGACTGACTTTAAAATTAATCATGATATTGAATCAGTGTGGGTAGATATCCTTATATACAATAAATCATATAGAATAGGGGCATTTTATAGACCTCCTGGCCAGAGTCAAGAATTAGATGCGGAAATTGTGAAAGAAATAGAGACAGCATGCCACAGTAAAGAAAAAGGTATAGTCATAATGGGTGATTTTAATTTTCCGGGCATTCATTGGGATTCTTTGTCTAATATGGACCATAGTAGTTCTGCATTCATAAATTGTATACTAGATAACTTTTTGACCCAGATGGTCCAAGAACCCACAAGATATGATGCACTACTAGACTTAATATTAACTAACGATGAAAGTATGGTGGATGAAGTTAGAGTTGAGGAAAATTTAGGAATTAGTGACCATAATATAATTAGATTTAACATGAATGTGATATCTGGGCCCAAATTGCAAGTTAATAAGGAAAAGATCTTAGATTTCCGAAATGGCAATTTTACCAAATTTCGAGACATGCTTAGTACAACTAACTGGGATAAAGAGTTTAAAGACCAAAACTGTTTTATCATGTGGGAACATTTTAAGCAAATTTTAATGAATATTCAGTCAGTATGTTTTAAAGATAAACCCATTAGGGTGGCAAAGAGAAAACCTGTTTGGTGGAATAAAGAGATAAGAGAGAAAATTAATGAAAAGCGTAGATGTTTTAAAATATTCAAAGGTAGTAATAGGGAAGATGATTTAGAAAATTATAGGAAAAATAGAAATGAACTTAACCAGTCAATAAGAAAGGCAAAGAGAGAGGCAGAAATTAATTTAGCAAGGAATAGTAATAAGAATCTGAAGAAGTTTTTTAGCTTTTATAAATTTAAAAGTAAGAATAGGATAATTGGTCCAATTAAAATTGATGAAAATTTAGTGAGTTCAGATAAGGAGTTGGTCAAATTTTCAATGCTTATTTTGCTTCAGTGTTTACTGAGGAAAGATTAGATAATAGTTTGGAGACTAATAGTTCTTGTATGCATGTAACAAATAGACTTACAGAATTTGAATTTGATGTAAAAGATATAAAACGTTTATTAGATCATATTGACCCAAGTAAAGCTGCAGGCCCTGATGGTATATATGGTAGAATTCTGAAAGAGGGTAGTACCAGCATTGCAAAGGCACTGTATTTGATTTTTAAGCGATCTATAACATTTGGTGAAGTACCAGATGACTTTAAAACAGCATATGAAAGTTAGTAAGGAAGATTTGGGAAATTATAGGCCAGTTAGCCTTAACATCTCTGGTTGTAAAGGTTCTGGAAAAGTTAATGAAAGGTCATATAGAGAAATATTTAGAAGATAACAGGGTATTGTATGACTCCCAGTACGGTTTCAGAAAGGGTAGGTCATGTCAGACAAACCTTTTAGAATTTATGGAATACATTACTGACTGCATCGACCGAGGAGATCCAGTTGATATTGTATATTTAGACTTTAGTAAAGCTTTTGATAAGGTTCCCCACATAAGGCTGATGAAAAGTTATTGCAATGTGGTATAGGTGGAGTGGTACATGGTTGGATTAAAGAGTGGTTGCGAAATAGAAAACAGTGTACAACTAAATGGCAATAAATCATCATGGGAAATAGTGAAGAGTGGTGTCCCACAGGGTTCAGTGCTAGGGCCACTATTGTTCCTCATATATATAAATGATTTAGACCAGGGACTTAAATGCAAGGTTTCTAAGTTTGCAGATGATACTAAAGTGGCCACATCAGTTAGGAATAGTGAAGGATGCATAAAGATTCAAAATGATCTTGATAAACTTCTTGGGTAGGCAGATAAGTGGCAAATGAATTTTAATAGTAAAAAGTGTAAAGTTCTTCACCTAGGTTACTCAAATAAAAGTTTTAACTACGATATGAATGGGGATTGGCTTGAGTCTGTGGACCAAGAAAAAGATTTAGGTGTGATTATAAGCAGTAATTTGAAAGTAGCTAATTAGTGTTTGGAAGCTAGAAATAAAGCTAATAAGATGCTGGGCATAATAAATCGCAATGTTGTTTACAAGAGCAAGGAAGTAATAAGTAAACTGTATAATAGCTATGTTAGGCCAGTAATAGAGTATTGTGCACAAGTTTGGGCCCCTTATTTAAAGAAAGACTTAGATATGCTAGAGAGAGTGCAACGTAGAGCAACAAGGATGATTTCTGGGTTTGAGGGTAAGGGCTACTAAGGAGAGAGGCTGAAGGAGTTAGGTATGTTTTCTGTAGAATACGATTTCTCATAGGGGACATGATACAAGTCTGCAAATTATTTACATCTATTGTAATACAGAACAATAAATTTTTCATAGTAGAACATGGACAGGTGACCAGGGGGCATAATAAGAAAATTAAGAAGAAAGCATGCCATCTTGATATAAGAAAGCATGCATTCAGTAATAGGGTTGTTAAATTTTGGAATAGTCTGCCAGAGGAGGTTGTTGAGTGTGACTCGATTGCAACATTTAAGAAAAGGTTAGATTCGTTTATGGATGGGTTGGGTATCATATAATATATTGACGAAGCCAAATTGGTGGGTTTTTAGTTATAGTAGTTATTAATGTTAGATGGCATGTGTGACCATAACTTAGTTATTAATGCATGTGGATGGTTTGGGTATCATATATATATCATTAGTTTTGACTAAAGGCCAAATTGGTTGATTTGTAGTTACAACAAATTGACAAGCCCTAGGGTGCTTTGTGGATTTGCATGAGCATGTTTGGGTAGTGGGTTGACTGGGACAGTCTCGATAGGCCCATGTGGCTTTTTACTGTCTCTATATTCTTAATGTCTTAATGTCTACTTGAGGTAAGCCTTTGAATTGAAGGCTAATTATAGTAAACATAAATACGTAGTTGCAATAATTCTTAGCTTATGGCCTAAACAATCTTCCGGACAAAGAGTATGTCCCAAGCTAAAATTAGGTTTAGTGAGATAGAATTAGAAGAGTATAAGGTTAAAATAGAACAAAAAGAAGAGTACACCTGACCTAATTTATGTTGAGCACTGTTTCCTCTTTTAATAAAAAGGAGATAGTTCGGGACCTAAGACTAAAAATATTATTTAAGTTTAAAGGTAAATGAATACTTTACCGTTATAGCTCACGGCTACATTTTAAAAACCTAGTTCTATCAGCAATCTGCCCTGAGCGACTCTCGCTTCAATTTTTTTGAAACCCACGCCTTTGGGTGTTGCCTAACTAAAAATATATCGCTAAATCAAAAAGCTCCAGGAGCATATACTTTAAACCCCACAGTTCAATTTAAAATAGTTCATAGCAAAATATGAAAGTTCAATCTAAAATATTTTCAATAATATATCTAGTAAAAAAAAAATATATATTTTTATGTAACTATAATTTGAAGATAAACATCGAAGGAGCTTTGCAAATAATGCCCTAATAACCGCTTTGTTTAATTTAGTTTCAAGAAAAAGCAGCTGTTTGGAGTTCATTATGACGTCTGCTATAGTACGTTTATCAATAGCCGATTACATATGCTTGGACTTTTTACGTCAGATTATGGTTAACCGTCACCGTTATCCTGTGGTGATGCAATTTTATCTTTGTAGTTTAGCGGTGGCTCTTATTTTTCACCTTCGGACAGCCCTTCCAGATATGTTATCGGTCTTACGCGGTATAATGACTTTCATCATAATATTTATTTAGTATTTATACTTATATTATTTTATTTATTTATTCTGTTTTCATATTTATATTATTTCTATGAGTTTATTTTTTTATATTTTATTTTTCTTTTCTATGAAAAGTTTTAAATAAAAAGATTAACGGTAGGTGGTGCCGATGTTTAAGGCTATACCACGTCCTTATAAATAAAATAAATAAATGGATAATCTTGGTTCTATTGTTATTTAACAATTATATTAAATATATGTAATAATATTGTGTCTTAGTATTAAATATCCTATTCTACCTCAAATAAATGAAATGTTTGTTAATTAGAATTATCTTGTATATTTTAATACTACATGCCATATGTTACCTCAAATAAATGGGAAATGTGATCATTATTTAGCCTCTTGCATACTCATTTCATTATTTTGGTAATTTACAGTAAGGGCGTCTTAATAGATTTTCATAAAAATCAAAGCATACAGTAAATAAATTGTTGAAGCCTAAAAAAAGCCACGAGGGAGTAGTTTATAATAACTGTAAATAGATTTTTTTATTTTTGGTACTGATACCATGGTATGGGGTTTCATCGGTCGATTTTGGTATCAGTATCAGTTATTTTAGAAGTAATTAGTGTTGTGCATTAAAAGTATATAGATACCTTTTGTTTTGCCATCATTTTTTTCCTTTAAAATTAATTTTGATATATATATATATATATATATATATATATATCTCTCTTCTCATATATATATATACTTATATATATACTATATATATGCTTATATTCTCTTTCTCTATCTCTCTCTCTCTCTACCATACTATATATATATAGTAATAGATTAAAGTTTAACAGATTCTGACTAGAAATATCAGATATTTTTCCGATAATGGGTTATTTTTGATCTTTAGAACCCATATAAATTTTCAGACATTGTTTTAAACCTCTTTATCTCTAATTAATGTTAGCACATAAAAAAAATAATCAATAAAAAAGAATATTATTTAAATCAGAAAGTAATGGATTCATAGGAAATTATAAGTAAAATTGTTTGCTAATGAAAATAGCGTTGCATATATATATATATATATATATATATATATGCTCCATATATATATATATATATATATATATATATATATATATATCATATATATATATATACTGTTGTGACCTTACACACACTTACAGAAAAACCAATTACATATTTTGAATCAGCATACTTTAACATTGGTCAAAAAAAAAAAAAAAGTAAGACACTTTTTACAGAAAAATAAATTACATATTTGGAATCAGCGTACAAAGCTTATTATATGTAAAAGTCGTTTTATGATTTAAAGCTAGCAGAATACCCCTAGTAAACCGCATAGATATCAGGAGTCGGGTCTCTCAGGCCTCCCTAGGTGGACTGACGGGGGCTTCGTGCACTGTAATCCCATCGGCTGAGCCCCTAAAATTGAAGTTCAAGGAGAGCATATGAATTCCATTAGGAGGCTCAGGCGATGAGACAGAAGAGGACAAAAGTCCACGTCGCCACCTGGCCGAAGAGACCCAGACCTGATCTAGGGTATTAGGTCGGATTAATTCATAAAGCGACTTTATAATAAGCTACCTTATTCAAATATATCGATGTCCCGTAAGTCCTTACTTTCGTGATAACTCTCCTGGCCCTTTTATGGAATATTTATTGAAGCATATATATATATCTATATATATATATATATATATACATATATATATATATATATATATATATATATATATATATATATATATAATAATAATAATAATAATAATAATAATAATAATAATAATAATAATAATAATAATAATAATAATAATAATAATAATAATAATAATAATAATAATAAATTAGAACAGGTTACATAGATTTAAATAAATAATTATGATTTGCTGTGAAGCTTTTTATTGCAAAAAAAGTTTTCTTTTCACTTTTATCAAATAAAATTGTGTTGTTAGGCTATTAGATATCATTAGTAGCGGTTTAAGCATGGCTTTGTCCTAGGCTTTGAGTTTTAGTGTGACAACGGTGTTTCATAGGTATAACAACAAATCGATTGATTTTTCTAAAAAATAGATTTTTTAAGAATCTGTTAAACACAACTATTACCATATATATATATATATATATATATATATATATATATATATATATATATATATATATATATATATATATATATTATATATATATATATATATATATATATTTTGTTTATGTTTCACTTTTTTCGATATTGTTAATATCGACCTCTCGCTACAAGCCCTGGTATCGGTATCGGTTAATATGGCCGATACTTAGCCGATACTTTTTACTTTTTGGGTGAAAAATTATGAGAAACTTTTAGAATCAATAATAAATCTACTTCGATATAGATGGCTAGTACTAGGTTATGTTTTTTTTTTTCGATTTCCTTTTTAACTTAGTTTTTTAGCGTTTCTCCAACTTGGGCTTTAGCGTAACATTTACCTATTTGGACAGCCATTATTATAATTTATACAGATTTATCTTCTACTTTTTTAGTTGATCAATAGTATTTTTTTTTTTTTTTTTTTTTTTTTTTCGTGAGAGCGTGTGAGTGCGCGAGTGTTTTTAAACTTTCTGGATTATTCATATTTTTGATATTTGTTCTAAATAGGGTTTTACAGTTTTAAAATTTCAGGTTTTAAATTTAGGTTTTAGCGTACGAATAATTTTTCCTTTGGTTTTTGTCTATTTGTTTCTGTCTGTTTTGCGTGTATGATAGCGGATTTGCACAGGCGTGGCTTTCTTTTGACTTTACCAACATCAATAGGCTTAACTCTGCATCCACAGAATACCACACCTCTCACTCTATAACCTATTTTTATGCTCTTGTCTGAGACCCAGATGGCTAAGAATTCATCCTTCAACTCGTTTAATATATCCAACTATAACTTATTTTATAATTTCCGTCTGAAGGGTGGAGTATGTGCCTACGTAAATATAAACACTCCTAAAACACGTCTCGAGAATCTCGAATCTTCTAACTTCGATGTTCTGTGGCTTAAAATCTTTCTTCCTTCTACTACAATAATTTTATGCTTCTGCTACTGTTCTCCTAACAGAACAGATTTTCATGCCTTTTTTGATTACCTTACTACTTCTCACGAGACTGTTATATCTTCTCATCCAAATACTGAGGTCCTCTATTTTGGGGATTTCAATGTACACAACACTGAATTGTTGGGTTCCTCTCATACTGATTTAGGTGGGGAGGAAGCCGAATCATTCAGTATTCTCAACGATCTGGAGCAACTAATTAAAGAACCTACACACATTCCTGATCGTCCCAACTGATTCTTGAACACACTTGACCTATGTTTCACCACTAGTCCTTCTCTCTATAAATACACCACCTTCGCTCCTATCGGTAAATCTGAGCACAACCTTATATCTTTTAATTTTAATACTTTCTCTCCAACATCTCCATCTTGCCCTAAATGGTTTTTCTGGCACTTTGATCGGGCCGATTGTGGGGCATTGCGTTGCTTCTACACTAACTATAATTGGAGTGACTGCTTTGACTCTGAAGACGCTTCAGCTTCTGTGCCGATAAAGTGGGAACTGTAATCGTTGATGGGATGAGCAGGTTCATTCCTTCCTCTACTTGGACTAAATCTTTTTCTCCCTCAAAATCCATGGTTGATGTGCTTGTTCTCAGCCCATTCAGGCTGCAAAGAACCGAGTCTTGATATCAGTGTGAAAAAATTCGTTCTCCTATCACTCCTGCCAATTTTCATTTAGCTAGAAATCGTTGCAGGGGATACTCTTCGCGACCAAAGCGGACTTTCATTAAATGAAAGTGCGCGCTGACCTCCTTGGTTCTCCTACTGAAAAATCTCTCTGGCCTCTTGCCAAAAACATCTCTAACAACTTCTGTAAATCATCCTTTCCTCCTTTTATTCGCTCTCTGATGATTCTGATGTTAATACTCCAACTGAAAAGGCCAATATCTTCGGCCTCCTATTTTCCTCTAGCTCAACCTTGGACGATTCGCATTCATCTTCCTCCTCCTTCTCCTCTCAGGTGTCCTATACCTTTACCTGTAATTTCATTTGATCTCGGGTGCATGGGCTCATGAAATCTATGAAACGTTAGAAGGCGGGTAGCTGGATGGCATTCCTCTCCGGTTTTGAGGAAATTGTGCTTCCGATGCTGACCGCCCTTCAGTTCAACTATATTCTATATGCCTTGAAACACTTTTCCTCAGTGGTGGAAGCGCGCATATATCCAACCTATACCAAAAAAAAAGGATGCTTCTCTGATCCTTCTAACTATCGCCCTATAGCTCTAACTTGTATTCTTTCTAAGGTCTTTGAAACCCTTCTCAACTCTCACTTAGATCATCTGGAATCTCATTCCCTTCTTTCCGATTGCCAGTACGGCTTTCGGCGCTCGAGATCTACTGGCGATATACTTTCCTATTTAACAGATTTATGGTTTTCCGCCCTTAGGAACTACGGGAAGACTTGTGTGGTGGCGCTTGACATATCCAAAGCATTTGACCGGGTATGGCGCGTCACTGCTCTCCAAGCTTCCCTCCTTTGGGTTTCCTTCTTCTCTTTGCTTACTTATGTCTAGCTTTCTTTCAAATCGCTCAATGTCGGCTGTTGTTGATGGGGCGACTTCTTTTTCTGTCAATAGTGGTGTTCCTCAGGGTTCTGTTTTATCTCCTACTTTATTCCTGCTTTTCATTATTGATCTTCTCACCTGCACATCTAACTCTATCCACTCATATGCTGATGATTCGACCCTTCATTCTTCAACTCGTATCAATTCTGCTCCCTCTTTTACTTCAAGAATTGCCTTTCGTCTTAATCTTTCCGATTCTATTCTCGCTGATCTGGATATAATTTCAGGGTTGGGTCGTCTCAAGCTTGTGAAATTTAATTCTTTAAAAATCCAACTTCTACAAATCTCCCTCTCTAAGACACCTAACTTTCCTGTCTCTTTCGACGGTTCTCTCGTCTCTCCTGTTGACAATATAAACATCCTTGGCCTTAACATAAACAAAAAAATGTATTGAAAACCTCAAATCACAATGGTTGCTAGGGCGGCCTCAAAGAAACTGAGAGTTCTGTTTAGACTGCGAGACTTTTTTTCCTCTTCTCAGTTACTCCAGCTATACAAGGGTCTCATCCGCCCTTGTATGGAGTACTGCTCTCATATCTGGGAGGACTCTGGTTTCACCCGGCTTTTGGATAGTGTCGAGTCAAAGGCTAAAAGACTTATAAACTGTCCTGTACTTTCTAGTTCACTTGACCCTCTATATTTGCGGCGCTATGTTGGTGCTTTATCCTTTTCTATAGGTACTGTAGCGGCAAGTGCTCGAGGGAACTTTCTACTCGCGTACCACCACCTTTACGACTCCCTCGTAGCACAAGGGGTGCTGTGTCGGCACATGAGTTTTGTGTTGATATTAGTAACTCCAGACTAGTTCGCTGCGGTGCTTCTTTCTTTCCTGCCACCTCTGTTCTGTGGAATTCTCTTCCATCATCTGTGTTTCCTACTCAATTTAATCTCCCTCACTTTAAAGCCTGCGTCTGTGCTCATCTGCGTAATTTAACACCCCCTCCTTGAATAGGGTTCTGCCCGTGAGTGGCGGTGACAACTGTAAAAAAAAAATAAATAAAAGGTTCTAATAAGGAATTTCTTAAGCTAGCTGAAACCCCACAAGAATGGCATCTCCGACGGTGAACCACTTCTAGAATGCATTTAAATAGCATAACCGAGGAGCTTGCTTGTTTGACAAAAAAAAAAAAAAAAAAAAAGATTCAAAAAATGCAAGCCGCCTATCTGCAACCCCTGGCTACAGCACTGATAGTGACGATGGTGGCTTTTCAGCAAATAAACCTACTAAAGATGAGGATTTGGATATGTTAGACTTTGATAAGTTCATGGCCGAAATTGCATTGACATCTCATTCACCTTCAAAGGAATCACACCAAGGAACCTCATCGTAAAATCTGAAGAGACAGTCATCAAGGAGCAAAGATAATTCAAATTTGCAATCTGTGAAAGAGGAGATGAGGCTCTACGAAAACATGGAGATGCTGCCTACAGAAGAGAATCCTTTTATGTGGTGGCATGAAAATGGGCCAAGGTTTTCATTATTATCAGTGCTTGCAGGCAAATAATTATCAGCACCTCCTTCATCAGTCGAGAGCGAGCGCATTTATAGTGTAGGTAGGAATGTAAACACCTCAAAAAGGAACAGGCTCTCGCCAGATACTAGTGAAAGCTTAATGTTTTTGCATCACAATTTGTGAATTTTTGAATTTGAGTATTGAATGATATCTATCTTTATCTTAAAGGAGTATATTATTATGTCATGTTTGAGTAATAGCATTTTTTTATTTTATCTTTTCAGCTGATTAATTGAGGTCTCTTCTTTCATTATTTTTATTCTTTATATTGTAGCTAGTTAAAGAATCTTCTTGTAAATTGTAATCATGTTAAAACATAAAAGCTAGTAGCTAAACTTTGTTAATACTTACTGGAAAATGGAAATGGAATATTTTTTGAATAAACACAAACATAAAAAAGTTATTAATATTATATTTGCATTTATTATTCCTTAAAGATACTATTTTAATTTATAAAATAAATATACTTGGGCACAACCAAATATGAAATATAAATGACTAAGTATTGGTTGTACAGGGAATGCAATCTTGAGTTGCCAACCAGTACACAAATGTTCTATCTTATTACTGTGTATTTATTATATTAATTAAAGTATCGGTATCGGCACCTAAAAAAATAGAGTATCGGTATCGGCTCTTTTCTGGTATCGGTACATCCCTAAAAATATATATATATATATATATATATATATATATATATATATATATATATATATATATATATATATATATATATATATATATATATATATATATATATATATATATATATATATATATATATTATATATATATATATATATAAAAATATATATATATATATATATATATATATATATATATATATATATATATATATATATATATATATATATATATATATATATATATATATATATATATATATATATATATATATATATATATACCGGTATATATATATATGTATATATATATATATATATATATATATATATATATATATATATATATATATATATATACTATATATATATATATATATATATATATATATATATATATATATATATATATATATATATATATATATATATATATATATATACCGGTACCTATAGGCCCTATTTATAAAAGTATGTTTGCAACTTGATTTTTGCGAATTTTCAATAGCTTCTAAAAAATTCATAGGCTAGTTGCAAAAGTACCATTTGCGTTATAGTCTTGTGTAAATATAATTAATACATATTTTTTATTCGTAAAATATGTCACCCTGTTTAATATTCTTTTTCATGGCATTTTTTATTACTTTTTTTTTCACATTCTGCATCACATGAAATATTTTTTTATGATATTTGATATATAAATACTTAATAATTTTATTTTGGCTATTTTGAGCCCACATCTTGCAATAATTTTACTCGAATTCCCGAAAATCTTACTTCGTCAGAGCAAAATTTACCTTAGGCCTATACTTTTGGTCGGAGCCAGGGTTGTTAGACATACATAAATTCTTGTATACATAGGAGAATTTAGCCTTTGGTATGAGGCATGATGCAATTCTTAATTTTGTATGAAAATGTATAAGAATTTTGCTTCCATCAGCCTTCCAATTTATTTTATTTTTATTTTACTTGAAGAAAATAAACATTAAAAATTTACACCATTGCAAATGCACTTTATAAGCTTCTCGTCCATGCTCTACTATGAAGAATTTATTGGTCTCCACATTATTAACAAATGTAAATATTTTATAGACCTGTATCATGTTCCCTCTAAGAAATCGCCTCTCTACAGGAAACATTCCTAACTCCTTCAGCCTCTCTTATAGCTCTTACACTCAAACCCAGAAATCATCCTTGTTGCTCTACATTGCACTTTCTCTAGCATATGTCTTTTTTTTTTTAAAAAAAAAGGGGCCCAAACTTGTGCACAATACTCTACTACTGGATTAACATAGCTATTATACAGTTTACTTACAACTTCCTTGCTCTTGTAAGCATTGCGATTTATTATACCCAGCATCTTATTAGCTTTATTCCTTGCTTCCCAACACTGATAAGGTACTTTCAAATTATTGCTTATAATTACACCTAAATCTTTTTCTTGGTCCACATACTTAAGCCAATCCCTATTCATATTGTAGTTAAAACTTTTATTTGAGTAACCTAGGTGAAGAACCTTACACTTTATACTATTAAAATTCATTTGCCACTTATCTGCTCACCCAAGAAGTTTATCAAGATCATTTTGAATCTTTATACATCCTTCACTATCCCTAACTAAGGTAACCACTTTGGTATCATCTGCAAACTTAGAAACCTGGCATTTAAGTCTATGGTCTAAATCATTTATATATATATGAGAAACAATAGTGGCCCCAGAACTAAACCCTGTGAGACACCACTATTCACTATTGCCCATAATGCTTTTTTTCCCATGGTGACTTATTGGCATTTAGTTGTACCACTGTTTTCAATTCCACAACCACTTTAATCCAACCATGTAGTGTCGGGCGGGGTGACTGGGCCCACCTTTTTTTAGAGGGGTGATTCGGTCCACTCTTAATAAAATAAAAAATAAAAATAAAAATAAATTTTTCCGCTCATTTAATAGCCACGCCTTAGTACTACAAGTTTTATTTAGATCATCTTTAATTCTAGAGAGTTTTTATATTTTTAAAAAATATAATAAATTAGGGTATAAAATGGCCTTCAATAGAATTTCACTTTTGAAAAATGTGAGTTTTTTTTAATTTGCAATTTGGGCCCAGATATCAGTTATATTAAATCTAATTATATTTATGGTCGCTAATTTATATATATATATATATATATATATATATATATATATATATATATATATATATATATATATATATATATATATATATATATATATATATATATATATATATATATATATATATATATATATATATATATTAAATATATATATATATATATATATATATATATATATATATATATATATATATATATATATATATTTGAATCAGTGTATATTTTCTGAAAAATTTCTAAGTTCAAAAAAATTTTAAGTTCAGAAAAGTTAAATTTTTTAAGAATTGTTTAAAAAACTTAACTTTTCTGAACTTAGAAATTTTTTTGAACTTAGAAAATTTTTTCAGAAAATATACACTGATTCAAATATAGAATAATACCATATATATATATATATATATATATATATATATATAATCTTATATAATATTTATATATATATATATATATATATTTAATCCAAGTTATTTGTATATATATATATCATATATATAGTCTAATTTTTCAAACAAACTAGCAGATATTAGACTTATGCTAGCTCTTGTATCCACAATATATATATATATATACCGTATATATATATATATATATATATATATATATATATATATATATATATATATATATATATATATATATATATATATATATATATATATATATATATATATATATACCTATATATATATATCTCATCATCATCATAATCATCAAATATCTTCTCTCCCCAAGACTGGAAGCAGAAAAGTAGAAGATGAATATGAAGCAAGTCGAAAGGAAAGCCCAGCCTTGCCACCTTCTTTATACCTTTTAGTGAGAACTCGTCGCAGTCAGAAAATTAATTCTAGAGCTTCAAGGAACTGCAACGGACAATCACTATGACATCTTGTCAATGTTAGGTTCATCCCTTGGCCCAGCTGGATTACAACCATACCCCCTCGCAAAACCCTGCCATTCACTCCTATTATGCACCTTTCTTCTCGCCTTTGCCAAACTCACATTTCTCTCCTCCAGACATTCCTTTACTGACTCAATTCACTTTTTCTTTTATCTCCCAGCCGGTCGATTCCCAGCACAATCTCTCCTCCTCCACAATCTCTCGGTAGTTGTCTGCTTTCCAGTCCCCAAGGAAATTCCGTACCACATCAGAGAATGAATTCCAAGCTCTAGCCTCTGCCGCAGTCATTGTTGTAACAAAGTGTGGATCACTGATGAGTTTTCTTATTTGAGGGCCATCAAATATTCCTGCCTTTTTCTTTTTGCCATTGAGACTTGGAAAGATTGAAAAAATATGGCTGAAGCAGTCTCCAGTGTGATCAAGAGCTTTGACGAATTGCTTCATTAACCCAAGTTTTATGTGCAGTGGGGGAAATACAATTTTATTCCTATCAACCAGAGGCTCATTCTTGATGTTCTTGTCACCAGGCGTCAAACTGATTCTTGGTGGCCAGGTCTTTGTCACCCAGTGTTCTAATGTAGCCCTACTGTCCCAGTAGCACAGGAAACAAGGGTATTTGGTGTAACCTCCTTGCTGCCCCAGCAGAAAATTAATCATTTTCAAATCCACACAAATTAACCATCCATGAAGATAGTATTGCAATCTATCCAGAATTTTCTTGATGTTGGCATACTCTTCTTTTATTTGTACAGAGTGTCCTATTGGGATTGAACCATATATATTTCTGTTGTGCAGTAACACACATTTCAAACTTCTTTTACTACTGTCAATAAAAAGTCTCCATTCACTTGAATCATATGCGAGCAGTCCCATATTGAGAAGAATCCCTTCAACATCATTACAATAAACAAGTTGACCATCTGAATGGAAGTACTTTCGCAGAGCTGCTTCTCTGTTACGATAAAAGGAGACACTAGTGCCAGGTCTGAGTATTCCTTTCTCTTTCAGCCTGGAAGCCAACAATTCAGCAGACTGCTTTGGCAAATACAAATCTCTTACCAGATCATTCAATTCAGGCTGACTAAACATAGCAATTGTATCAGAATCTGCAACAGATGGCGTATATTCGGTCAGAGCATCATCCTCATCATCTGTAGAAGAAGGTAAACTGATATTTTCAACAACAATCTCCAGTAGCTCAGTAAATACAGGCACAGGTGGTGTTTTTGTCTTATTGAAACCTTTTACATTGACAAGGCAGAAGTAGCGAGAAAGTCATCAAATGGTTTGTTGGTTCTCTCCAAACCATTGGTACACCAAATCTCAGCTTAGCATTCTTTCCTTTAGACCATGATCGCAAAGTTTCAACACACGTTTTGCACACTTTGTGAGGAGCCCGTACTTGTCTTGGTCTCCCAGTCCTACTTTAAAGTAGGCAAGATACACCCTCTTGACAAAGGTATTAATGTTGCGCCTTTGATCCTGCAAAGTGAAGCTCCCACAGATGTAGCAGAAGATATCTGTGTCATTACGGCATCTCCTTCTTTCGGATGTTGTAGCCATTGTTAGATCACAACCTGCAAATGAAAAATATTACATAAATTGTGATATGTACATAAAATGATTGTAATATGTAATAATGTAATAAATTGTGAAATGTACAGAAAATGATATTAATAAACAGTTTTTAAACACACTATTGTCCAAATACAACAATCTTTTATCACTAAAGCAGTCACTGACTCGCAACAACTTGCAATCATCAGTGACAAAGTGTTAATTTCAGGTAAAATCCATGAAAATGGGGTTTGCCGATTGCATAGAAATGGGATGTGATAGAACAAATCTGAGATCAGATTTGGAATCAGCACCCTCGAATTAGTATAAAACTTAATATAGAGTAAGTATCTTCAAAACATTGATTTTAAAAAGTTTAAATATGTCAGAACATGGACAGACATACAAAATTCTAGTACTTTAAATTTAGAACTCCTAAATTATGATGCAGAGACATAATCATTCTCCAGTTTCTGGAGTAATATTTCCTCATATAATCAGCAGAAAATTGAAGATGATGAATGAGGAAAAAAATGCAGATTTTGCCAATGGCGATGACGATTAATCGACTCATCACTAATATGCTGTATATATATATATATATATATATATATATATATATATATATATATATATATATATATATATATATATATATATATATATATATATATATATATATATATATATATACATTATATATATATATATATATATATATATATATATATATATATATATATATATATATATATATATATATATATATATATATATATATATATATATATACGGTATATATACCGTATATATATATATATATATATATATATATATATATATATATATATATATATATATACGGTATATATATATATATCCCTATATCCCTATCCCTTATATCTATACGTGTAGGGAGAAAAAATTGCCCACATCGTATGTCCTGCGTGTCGTAGAAGGCAACTAAGGGACGGTGGTAGTTAGGTTGGCTGCCTACTACCACTTATCTTTTGCCAGGAATGCTAATGCATGCCTCGGAGAAGGTCATGATCGCAGTAAGCGCCCTTCTATCCTTCGGCGAAAATGTATGAATCGTATCTGTATATGAAATGTCAGAGGAATAAATGTTGAGGAGATGAGGAGAGGTGATGGATGTATTTAGAAAGGGCAAATTTGATTTGCTCGCTGTGACTGAAACAAAGATGAAAGGAAACTGTGAAAATGAGTGGTGTGGTGTGAAATGTGTTTGTGTTGCTGTGGAAAGGAATGAGAGGGAATAGAAGGATTTGCAATTCTGATAAGTGAGTTGTGGTAGAGAGCTATGGTAGATTTTGTGTGTGTGAGTACTAGAAGTCTTAAGGTTAAATTTAAGTTTGAAAAGGTCAAAATTTGTGTGGTTGCGACATATGATCCATCTGAGGGTAATGTTGAAAAGAGTATGATTTTCTGGGATAATCTGAATGATGTTTTGGATGGGGGGAATAGGAGATTCAGTTCATTTGCCACATATCTGCCCATTCAAGGATTTTTGCAGTTGTCACCACCACTCACGGGCAGAGCCCCTATTCAAGGAGGATGTAGTACTCTCAAAGAAGTTCACCTCTAGCGCAAATTACGCCAGGCACAGGCAGGCTGGAACACCAATGTCAACACAACACTCGATGCGCAGATACAGCACCTATTGTGCTATGAAGGCGTCGTAAAGGTGGTGATACGTGAGGGATATGTTCCCTCGAGGACTTGCCGCTGCGGTACCTATAGGATAAAGATAAAGCACCAACATCGCATCCCAAAGATAGAGGGTCAAGTGAACTGGAAAGTATAGAACAGTTTATAAGCCTTTTTGCCGTTGACTCAGCCCCTGTCCAAAAAAGCCGGGTGAAACAGAGCCCCCAGATATGAGAGCAGTACTCAATACATGGGCGGATGAGACCTTTGTATCGGAGCAACTGAGAAAAGGAGAAAAGTCTCACAGTCTAAACAGAGCTTCCAGTTTTTGAGGCCGCCCTAGCAGCCGTTGTGATGTGAGGTTTCCAAGACATTTGTTCATGTTAAGGCCAAGGATATTTATATTGTCAACAGGAGAACGAGAGAACCGTCGAAAGAGATAGGGAAGTTAGAAGGTATTTTTGGAAAAGGAGATTTGTAAAAGTTGGGTTTTAAAAGAATTGAATTTCACAAGTTTGTCTATCCATCAGCGAGGATAAAATCGGAAGATTAAGACGAGAGGCAGTTCTAGAAGTAAAAGAGAGTAGAATTGATATGAGTTAAGAATGAAGGGTCGAGTCATCGGAATACAGTGGATAGAGTTAAGAGGTGCAGGTGAGAAGATCATTAATGAAAAGTAGGAATAAAGTAGGAGATAAGACAGAACCCTGAGAGGAACACCACTATTGACAGAAAAAAGAAGTCGCCCTATCAGCAACAGCCACGATATTGAGCGATTTGAAGAAAGCTAGATATAAAAGCAAAGACAAGGAGGAAACCCAAAGGAGGGAGCTTGGAGAGCAGTGGCGCGGCCATAATCGGTCAAATGCTTTGGATATGTCAAGCGCCACCACCCAAGTCTCCCCGTGGTTCCTAGAGCGAAAACCATAAATCGGTTAGATAGGAATGTATATATATCGCCAGTAGACTTCGTGCAACGAGAGCCATACTGGCGATCGGAGTGAGTTCCAGATGATCTAAGAAGTGAGTTGAGAAGGGTTTCAAAGATCTTAGATAGAATACAAGTGAGAGCTACAGGGCGATAGTTAGAAGGATCAGAGCGGCTTCCTTTTTTCGAAATAGGTTGGACATGTGAGAGCTTCCAACACTGAGGGAGGAAAGTGATGAGTATTAAGACATAGAGAATATAGTTGAGCGAGGGCCGAAGGATAGATTAGCCTTTTCAGTTGGAGAATTAGCAACACAATGATCAGATCGAATAAGAGGAGGAAAGGCAGATTTACAGAAGTTGCTAGAGATGAAAGATTTGTCAGTAGGAGAACCAAGGAGGTTAGCTCACTTTCCTTTGATGAAAGCCAGCTTTGCTCGTCGAAGAGTATCCTGCAACGATTTCTAGCTGAATGAAAATTAGCGAGTGATAGGAGAACGAGAATTTTTCCACACCCGATAGGCACTGTCTCTAGCCTGAATGGCCAAAGAATAAGCACGATCGAACCATGGATTATGAGGAAAGAAAGATTTAATTTTAGAAGGAATGAATGAGGAAAGAAAAATTTAGCTGAAGAAGGAATGAACCTGCTCATCCCATCAACGATTACAGCTCCCT